>JANIHZ010000009.1:33877460-33900064 GCA_027478365.1 Erythroxylum rufum | reverse complement strand
ATTCTCAGATGTTTTCTTCTTAAAATTATATTTTAAATTAAACATAAGATGATAAAAATAATTTAACATTTAATTCAATAACTCGTCAATTAAAGCTCAAACTATACCTCAATTCTTTACGCTATATCTATCCAGTTAATGTTTTTGTAGTTAATTGATTGGTTGCAATTTTATGTATGATATTATTATTTAATTAATAAAGGCATTCTTTATCTTTATATATTTTGTAATTATATTTGATATTTTAAGGCTGAAGATAAAATTTTTAGAATAATTAATGTATAATTAAAATATGATGAGATAATAATTATGACATTTAATTTGTATTGCTCCTAAATTGAGATAATATTATTCCTAAATTGTTTTTAGTTGTAGTTTCAATAAAACGGGATATTAATAACACAGTAAAACTAATACATATTTTGTTTCTTTCTTATGAAGCAAGTAATTGATTTAAGATAATATTATTACCAAAATTATTTTTAATTATAGTTTCAACAAGATGGGATATTGATGAAATGGTAAAACTAGCGCTTATTTACCAAAAAAAACTAGCGCTCATTATATTTTTTCATAAAGAAAGTAATTAATCTTATAAATTAAAGTATGAAAATACTTAAACAAACGTGTGGATACTTATTAAATAATAGGTTCACCGAACTAACTCGATTATAAAGATCTCAAATAGAATATTACTTATAGGTCTACGGATTTTTTCATTATAATAGTTGTATAATTAATTCTTAGACTTAAAATTACCAAAGTATCACATGTGAGAAGTACTATGTTTTGATGCTACTTGTTACTTATTCTAATTAGGATAACTCAATTGGTAATGCTTAGATATAGAATGAATTATATGGAGACAGTTGAGTAAGTCAACAAAAGATTCATCATTCTAAAATAATTAGAGAGAATGCTCTATTGTTTTTTATTAGTAATGATTTAAAGAATTTTCTATCCAGATTGAATTGAGATTTGAAAAAGTATTTTCAAATATCAATTATAAATCAATTACTAATTAAGAATAATGAATATAACTGGATTAAAAAAGAGTAGACACAATATTCATATTATATGTCTAATTAGAAGATTAGATGATTAAATTATTAAATTATACATCACAACAATCTATGGACAAGTTAAGTTAAATCAATTTGAAATTCCTAATATTTATATGGTCATGACATGTTGCTAGATGCCAATCTTGATTTATGATTATAAATTATTTAATTGGAGAATCAAAAATAAATTAAAAGGAGTTTTTATTTAACTAATTCTAATTATGAATTATAATTATAATTTATAATTGTCAACATATTAGGAACCTAATGACTCACACATAAAGAACAACTTAAAAGAGAAAATTTAATTTTAATTAAGTTAAACTTGATTGTAGAGTTTGAGAAACTTTAGGGATCAAAGATGAGATAGTTAATTTTATTAAAATGTAATTAGAGTTTGACTTTGATTATAATTAGAATATCTAACTTTTATATAAAAATAAACCCTAATGTTTTTTTTTCTATTTATAAGAAATAAGTGTAAGAGAGCTAGCACTTCTACTTATTTCCTCTCAAAAGTTGAGTTTCTTTCTTTTACTACTTGGATACTATTAGATGTTGGAAGCTTGGTCAGTTTGTAGTTGACACCTCAAAAAAGGTTTTGAAAAAGGTTTCAGCAAGAATTTTGAATTCGACACGACCCTTTTATTTTATGATTAATGTTTTTCAAGTTAATTATTATTGAGATTCAATTGAGAAACCGTAAAAAAAATTGATACACTCCTGATTCGGTCACTATTAGTTTTTCAATAGTAGGATTAAAGCCTCATTTAATTGTTTAATTGGATTAAATTGCTTGATTGTTATTGATTTGAAAAAAATTAGGGCTTAAAACCCTGTTTAAATTAATTAGGGTTTTTTTTAATTGATTCCTGCTAATTAGTTTTCTAAAAGTGAAGATCACACATCCCATAGTTGCACGCGCTTTGGACTACTAAAAATTAGCTTTATATGTTAGAAAACTCCAAATGAGGATCTGATTTTGTTGTTTTATGCCTTACAACTAATCACTTTGGTTATAATTTAGTGACAAATTGTTTAAAGGCATTCTTTATCTTGTACATGTTTAGATGTATATAATAAAGTTCATGGGATAACTGTACATTGCAAATGAAATTATAATGAGATTGTAATTATGAGATTCATATTGCATTTACGTATTATTCCTAAATGTTTCTAGTCATTGTTTTATTAAGATTGAATATTAGTATAACGTAAAAAGACTATCACACGTTTTGTTTTTCCATATGAAGGAAGTAGTCGATCTCATAAGCTCAAGTATAGAGATACTTAAACAAACATATAGGTGCTTACTAAAGAACAAGTTCGTTGAACAGACCCGATATGAGAAATCTATTGAAACATTACTTATATATTTATGAAATTCTTTGACTTGAGGTCATCAAAGTTATCTTGTATAGGGATTACTATATTTTGATACTACTTGTGATTTATTTAATCATATGTCGTTTAATCGGTAGTCATTAGATGTAGCATGAATTATATGGAGATAGTTGAGTGATCAAGATACGATTTATCACCCTAAAGTAATTAGGGAGAATATTTCGTTGTTCTCAATTAGTATTGATTCAAGAAATCTTTGGCCATGGTGAAATAATGCTTCGTAAATAGTTTACAAATGTTATTAATTGAATTGAAAGCTAATAGCGGAGAACTAATATGATTATATTCAAAATAGAGTAGACATTAATTTCAAGCTCTATATATAATTGGAACATTGCATGATGAAATGATTGAATTATACGGAAAAATTATGCACGAAAAGATTGGTCAAAACTACTTTGATATTCCTAAATATTTGGGTGGTCATGATGCATTGCTAGACGCCAATCTTAATTAAAATATGTAGATACTTACATAAATGTGTAGGTACTTATTAAAAAATAAGTTAATTAAAATGACCCGATTGTAACAATCCTAAAATAAATATTACTTATCTATCTGTGGATTTTCTCACTATGATGGTTGTATAATTAATCCTTAAACTTGGAATTATCAAAGTATCTCATGTAAGAATTACTATATTTTGATGCTACTTATGACCTATTCTAATTAGGGTAGCTTAATCGGTAGTATTTATATATATCACGAACCATATGAAGACAGATGAATAAATCAATAAATGATTTATCACTCAAAAGTAATTAGAGAGAATGTTTCAATGTTCTTGATAAGCGATGATTTAAAGAGCTCTCCGACTAAAATGAATTCATATTTAAAAAAGTGTTTTTAAACATGAACTATAAATCAATTACCAATTAATAAGAATAAATATAATTGAATTTAAAAAGAGTAGACACTATATTCATATTTTATGCCTAATTGAAATATTGGATGACGAAATGATTAAATCATTCATCATAACCATACATAGATATGTTAAGTCAAACAACTTCGACATTTCTAATATTTGAGTGGTCATGATATGTCGATAGATGTTAATTTTGATCTATGATTATATATTGTTTAATTGAAGAATTAAAGATAGATTAAAAAGAGTTTTAATTTATCTAATTCTAATTATGAAGTAAAATTATAATTTATAATCATTGTTAATATATTAGGAATTTAATGAGTCTCACGTAAAGAATAGTTTAAAAAATTAAATTTAATTAAGTTAGACTTAATTGTGAATTTTTAAGAACATTAAGAATTAGACGTAAGATATTTGATTTTATTAAAATTAAATTAAATTATAATTAGAGTTAATAAAAATTTTTGACTGGACATCAAAATCCAATCATACGTATGGCTGTTTGATTTTTTGCCAAGACTCCAAAAATGTCTACGTTCTTGGATAGTTAAAAAAAGGTCCACATTGGTTTTATAAGAAAAAGACTAGTTAGTTGATGGTTGGGTTGAGGGACTTGATTGGAGAAAACGATGTGAATGTGAGAGTTATTCTTGGGTAGGAACTGGTACATGCAATTCAGACCCTGATATTTTATATATGACTTTGTCGTCGCTCTGGGCGGAAATTTCCTACACTCCTGATTCCAACTTGGACAAGTAAAAGTCCAAGAAAGGGAATAAAATCTTTTACTTACTATTTGTCACAACTTGGGAATTGGGATAGGCATCTTATGCCTCTGTATATATTATTTATTGCTTCCTTTCGGTGAACTTTGAGCACACCCGGACCGGATTTAAGTTTTACATAACTTATAATTAAATAAACAATATTTTATATATTATTCACTATATTTATTATTATATTTATTATTATTTCTATTTTATTATTTTTGATCAGGATATCTACCGACAGATTCAATGACTAATCTCCTCGTTGATGGGAAGGCACCTCACAGAATGGGATAGCTAGTCCAAAAATTTAAAGCTACTCTATACCTAAAGCCAAGGATCAAACCCCTAATTTTTAGTTAAGAATGGATGAGTTCTTTGCCACTAAATCACACCCCTTTAGGTTTATTATTTCTATTTTCAATTCCTCTGCTCTATGCCTCTATCACTCTTCTCTTCTCCGTTATTAAATAACAGATATATTATATCCATAATTCCTGCTTTTAAAAGAGGCAACTATTGGATAAGCGATAACGGGCCCACGTGGCAAAGCCAGTTCTGTATTCTGATGATGTGCTCTCTCTTTTGGCCTCAGCCAGTGGAAGAAAGAAAAGGAACACATGCCAAACCCTAACGTACACAGCCTCTCACTCACTCCTTGCTCACATACCATTTCCTCTCGGGCTGCTGATTCCGATCCACTTTTGGATACCCTTTAGGCAAATTAGCCCTTTTATCTCAGTTTCATGTCGGAGTTCATCGAGTTTGATTGGATTATCTGGTATAATGGTTTTTGCGTTTCGGGAACTGATTGATCTATGGTTATATGTGTAATCGTTACTTGATCATTTTTGGGTGTCTCTGTTTGTTTTCCAGTTGTCGAAGTTTTTGTATTTTGCCATTGTAGATCCAAATCACAGTTGTTTGATGCCGAGTTATTTCCGTCTCTGGATGTAATTCATTAGAATTCACCCTTTATTTTGTATGGAAGAGTGTTGGGAACTCAGTAACCATTGGAACTTAAGTAAAAATATTAATTTTTGTCGTAAAGTTTAGATTTTTATGTGAATTTAGGCGTGGGTTTGATAGAACTTTTGAGAGTAGGAATTGCTGGGGGGACCAAAAATGTCTTTCAAGAGTATATTGCAGGACATGAAAGGTGAGTTTGGGAGTATGTCTAGAAAAGGATTCGATGTCAAGTTTGGATATCCGATGCGGTCGAGGTCGCACAGAGTGGTTCAGGATAGCTCCTTTGTGCCTCTTGATGCCTTTAAGCAGAGCTGTTGGGCTAACATGCCTCCTGAACTTTTGAGGGACGTGCTAATGAGGATTGAGGAGTCAGAGAGTACATGGCCTCCTCGGAAGAATGTTGTTGCTTGTGCTGGAGTCTGCAGAAACTGGAGAGAGATTATGAAAGAAATTGTACAAACTCCGGAAGCTTCAGGAAAGTTGACATTTCCAATCTCCTTAAAGCAGGTTTTACCCCTCGTTGAGCCTTTGAATGTTTGTTTCTACTTCTTTATGCTCTTTATATTGCATTGTGTTAGCAATCTGAAGCAACTGGATAAGGAATAATAATAGTTATATATTGCACTCAACAGTTACAATTTGTGTTGGTGATATGTGAGTTAGAACAACAATTGTATGATGAATATATTGTTTTTTCTTTTTTTCCTTTTGGTTCTGATTCATTTCTTTGTGAACTTCATTTCTTGAGCTTATGCTATACTTGTTCCCAATACCAAGTTACTGCTAGCATACGACCTCACTCTTTTGAGACAAACACAATTGAATGTGACCTTTCCATTAAATCTTCGAATAAGGAGAAGAACTCCAGTCATGGTGATGCTTTTTCTCGAGTATAAATCATTGGAGAGAAAAGGGAAACTTCTGCTCTGTGGTAGGCACAATGTTCTTTCTTTATAAGGACGTGCCCTCATAATTCAATGTGGATGAAGAACTCAGTTATTCAGTTGTTCAAGAAAATATTTATTTTGAATGTGAGGGAGGCAGATGATGGGAAGCTTTCCAATTATTATCAAAGAGTTATTGAAGCAAGAGTATGAACCATTGATGCAATAGAGTTAATCTGTGATTTGCATAGTATTGATTTTTACACCTGTGTTATGACATTTGATTGGCTTCAAATTTATATAGTAAGGGTATTTTTTTAATTAAATCTAACTCAATTTCTTGTGAGTAATATAAGAATTAGCAAGTCTTAGATATTAATCTTAACGGTGCTAGGTGGGGTTGCTGTCAACTTTACTGTAAGTTATGTTGGGTATATTTAGTTTCGGTAAAATTGCTACTTCCGTGAAATACTTATTTTTTCTTTGTGTTTGGGAAATTAACTTTCTTAGAAGCATGATAATATACTTCAATTTGCAGATTCTTTGAGGACATGTCTTCCTCCACTTGTGACCAACATTTTCAACTGCAATTACACTCTGGAATATTGATTGAATCCATTTTAAATTCCTTGATTATATTGTCTTGCAGCCTGGCCCTAGGGACTCCCTTCTTCAATGCTACATCAAGCGAAATCGTAGTAATCAAACGTATTATCTTTACCTAGGCTTAAATCAAGGTGAACAACCTGATGTTTGTTTTCTTCCTTTCCTTTTAATGTTTTCATCTGTTGATGTGACCTCCTCTTCGAAACTGATGAGATTTGAATTTGGTTTATTTAGGCTTCCTATCATGTCAGTTTCACTGTTCACATTTTGAGATGCTAGTACCCTTATGTTACTCTTTTCATTTTCCTATTCAGGCACTAATTGAAACTAAGTTGTATGTTGGCAGCTTCAAATGATGATGGCAAGTTCCTTCTTGCTGCACGAAGGTGCAGAAGGCCTACTTGCACTGATTATATTATCTCTTTAAACTGTGATGATGCGTCAAAGGGGAGGAGCACTTATATTGGAAAGTTGAGGTATATAAAACAACAGAATGATGCCATGTTTCTATTCTTTTTGTTTTACAATTCTCATATTAATATTTGGATTTTTCTTATGGTAGATCAAAGTTTTTGGGGACCAAATTTACAATTTATGACGCACAACCTCCAAATGGTGTAGCCAAAGTTACCAAATGTCGGTCTTCTAGGCTAGTTAATATCAAACAAGTTTCACCGAGAATCCCTACTGGGAACTATCCTGTTGCTCACATCTCGTACGAGTTAAATGTTTTGGGTTCTAGGTAAGCGGGGTATTCTGTTATTTCTGCTTTTCCTCGCTTGCTAGAAAACATAACATTTTAGAGAGAATCATTGATAATTAGAGAATATAATAAAAAATAGACTTCTGTACATGACTTCTGTCTTTGGATTATATGCCAACTTGTGACACTTTGAAAATCAGGGGTCCAAGGAGAATGCAATGTGTCCTGAATGCCATCCCTGCCTCTTCTGTTGAACCTGGAGGTGTGGCTCCTACGCAGACTGAGTTTCTACATAGCAATTTGGATTCCTTTCCTTCCCTTCCATTCTTTAGATCAAAATCAACTCGTGTTGAGAATTTCCACTCTGGCCCTCTGTCTAATAATAAAGAAGAAATGCTTGTGTTGAAGAACAAAGCACCTAGATGGCATGAACAACTCCAATGCTGGTGTTTGAACTTCAATGGAAGGGTAACGGTGGCTTCAGTTAAAAATTTTCAGCTAGTTGCTTCTGTGGAGAATGGAGTTGCTGGGCAAGAAAATGAGAACATCATTCTTCAGTTTGGAAAAGTGGGTAAAGATGTGTTCACTATGGATTATCAGTATCCAATCTCAGCTTTCCAGGCATTTGCCATTTGCCTCAGTAGCTTTGACACCAAGATTGCTTGTGAATGACTGATGAGTGACAAGTAGGTGCACTTATTTGAAATCCCCTTTTTAAAGTGTTATGCTGAGAAAGTTTTGCCATTATTGGTGCGATTGTTTATGCTTCTGGAATCTTGTTTTCCATTGTGCCTGATGCCACTTTTTGTTCCTTCGGTTCATTGCAGTGTATTTTGTTTCTTATCATTTTGTTTTTGTGATTTCTTAATTGACAGGGACCACAGTACGATGGAAGTATGTTCGGTAGGCTAGTGTAGCTGCAACATGTTGGTTAATTCTACAACAGAGCCCTGGGTAGTTTGTTCTTCCTTTTTATGCCATATGCACAGTTCCAGATTTTGGTTGGCCATTTTTTCTTATGTAAATATGACTGCTTGAATTATGAGCAAAATGTACTTGGTTGTGCTGTGGCAATGGCTGACATAATACATCTCTTGGATGATGTTATAGGATTAGACATCTGGACGAAGTTGCCTTTCTAGTTTGCCAATAGGTTTCCGTTGCATTGCCTGTTCTTTCAGTCTTGTGTGTAATGACAAACATCCATTACTCTTAATGAAATATCTAGGCATTTGCTTGCTAGTTTGCTCTCCAGTCAAGAGTACTTGCCTCTTTTCTACACTGCAGCCATATTTAAGCTGGATCGATATTACTAGAGCAACTAATGCTGCTCTTATGATTAACCACTTATTGTAAGACAAAAACAACTTGAGTCATAAAAGAGTCAACTATATGGATATGACATTTCCCTTATAAGTCACCTGTTTTTATGGCTGAAGCTTCATTGAAGTTGTTAACATATGTAGATTCCGCAAATGGTCCTCACGAATGAAGAAATAAGAAGTAAAAAAAACTAGCAAGAAAATGGAGAACACGTACAGAAAAGATAACATAAAAACCAGCCTTTCCCATGAACCCACTAGTTCTGGCACTCTCCACGAAATGGATTAGTCCCCAAGGCCCTGGAGGACTCCCAAATAAGGAAAGGAGTCTCTTGTAATCATAGTTACAGTTCCATCCACATTAGATGTAAATGCACTGAAGTTGTGTTAAACCTACCTACTTACCACTCAGCGTGATGTTATGAAACACCGAGACAGACTTGGACTTTTCAATCATGGACATACACTTTATGAGTCTTGTAATCAAGGACGCACATTCCACGGGTTGAGCTAAGGCCTTCACCTTTTAGGCCTACGTTGCCAACTCAAGGCTTCTACATGGAAACCGTTCTATGCCAATTCTTAACCGCAGTTGGCAGTTGCAGACATGGGTTGTTCCTACTTTTATAATGAGCCCTCATCACCACATGTGGCCTAATGTTTAAGGCTGAAGAACAGTATTGTTCCATTCCTGTTGAAGTTAAAAGCATGAAATTTGGCTAGGATTGCTGCTATTATCATCGGTGAGGCCATGAAATGTAGAATTTGAAGTTTTTACTTAATACTTGAAGAAAATATGAAATCAGAATTTAATAAAAAAAATCTGTTTTATATCATAAGTATTTTTATCAGTTTAAATAATGAGAGTATTTTTTAAAATATGTATATTCCAAAAAAAAAAAAAAGGGTTCGCTCTTTTGGCTTTCCCTCCCCTCCTAGACTGTAAAACTAAAACAACAGTTGAGATAAGACAAACAAAAACCTGATGGCCACAAGCATAATCCCTGTTCTACTGTAAAACTAAAACAACAGTTGAGATAAGACAAACAAAAACCTGATGGCCACAAGCATAATCCCTGTTCTATGGTAAAAATTACCCACTTCATATTTGATGTTTGT
This sequence comes from Erythroxylum rufum, assembly GCA_027478365.1. Classification (NCBI taxonomy): domain Eukaryota; kingdom Viridiplantae; phylum Streptophyta; class Magnoliopsida; order Malpighiales; family Erythroxylaceae; genus Erythroxylum; species Erythroxylum rufum. Next base: position 33,890,355 of record JANIHZ010000009.1, on the reverse strand, counting down.
GACAGGTGAGGCTCAAGTTGCATGGAAGTAGAAGGCATGGATGAGATGAATGATAGCATGAAAACTCGAAAAGAAAAAGGTGTGAACGTGATTCCTGACACTGTTGCACCCAAAAAGAAGCCATGAAATGAAATGGTCAGTCCAGTAGTAATCAAACTCCATAGTCCATAAACTAAGTGCAACCCCTTTGCAGGACTTGGCCTTTTCACCTCGGACATCAAAATGCCTTGTGTCAGCTTCTCGTGAAGTGAACACAAAAATTGGGCATGACCGAAGCTCGGTTGGTCCCCTCCCCCTCTTTGCCAAAATGTTTTTCACGCACCTCTCTTGGACTGGTGGTCCTATACTGGATTCAACGAAAAAGGAGCTTAATCAATGAATTGAAGCCATTGGATTTACTCTTCTTTTACATTTTAAAGATTGAATGCAGATGTCGACTGCAATGGCCATTAATGAATCAGAGGAAAAACTTAGACCCATGACATAAACTACTCGAATCCTACACATGCCATTCATAATTCAATGCTTAAGGTTTTCCCCATTTCTTTTTCCTTCACCAACTAGTGGTCCCTTAGTCTTAGATTCTTAGACTCTTGAACCATTACAATACAACAAAGTGACTTCAAGTCTTGGTTGTTAAGAGAGAAGAGTTTTATGCCATTTATGCCGTACGAAGTGAGGTGGAGCTCTGGAAAATCCGAGTGGTGATGCGTAACAAAAGTAGGTTTTGACACAGCGCTAACTTTTGTTTTCAATGAATATATATGTATATGTTGTTATGGTAGATATTTCACGCCTATAATTAATATTCAATAAACAAAAAGAAAATGCGATTTCCATAATTATAAAATGCGTTTTAAATAATCAATTAGACAATGAATTTAATAAAAATAAAGTTAACTTAAAATCAGTTATATTATTATAACCGAATTGAAGGATAAAATTAAAAGAATCTTAATTAACTACAATCATTACAAGTCATCCTAATCCAGAATGATTTAGGAAATCATAAACTGCCCATGCCCACCTAATAATGCAGTCCACTCGCTCAAGCATGCTCGACCTAAACCTTGTCTTGTAGTGAACTGACTTAATTTTCCAAAGGCTGACCACAGGACCTGATGCTTTCACTTTTTGGATGAAACGGAGCCACCAATGTTATGATAAGATCTGTGCTCCCTTCTCACTCCTCTGAGGTGCCAGTGCCACTGTTGATTGTACCTTGCCTTCTTGAGTGTTTTTATTGAAGCCGAAGACTCACACCGTAATACCTTTCTAAGTATATATTAAACTTAGTTATTCATTAATTACACATTTTAAGTAAAATACTAGATATTATAAGAGACTTTACAGGTAAGCAAACAACCTCGATCGGCATTTGTTTTGACTTTGTAAAAAGTATTTTTCCCTTTTGAATTTCATATATTCTTCTTAGACTAATATGCCAACAACTCTCTAACACTAAGGTCTGGATTAGCTTACCTGAAGCTTTCCGTTGTTTTATTTTAACCAATAATACTTTTCCCATTTGCCCTTCTTTTATGCAAAACGAGTACAAAGAGCTTAAAATCATCTGTATTTTCTAATTGTGCTTATGAGTTTATTGGCCAGTCCAATTGCCTGCACCCGAAATTGCGGTCCGCCGATCAAATTTGACCAGCGTAATCTCAAAATGATACCCATTTTGCCACGTGTACTACTCAGTTTGAATCAGACCCTGGCAACAAATTAGGTATATTTGCAACATTTAGCTCTTGTGGAGTCCAATCGTTCTGCAAATTAATTGCGAATTTCAGACGTTGACAATGATGATCACAGCAGCATAGTGTGATCAGAAGCAAAAACTTATCCAATCACAGTTTTGTAATTATCGAACGTTTACAACAATAATTACTGTGCCATAATAATCCTAAGTAACCATAGGTAAGTCAACCATTTAGGTTCTGGATTATGGGATTAAGTGGACGAGTGAACAATCAAAGATGGACACGCAAGTACGGGGGGAAAAAAAAAAGGTACTGTTTCTCTGTGGTCATTAACTCATTATATCAGGTCTGTTTTAGCTTTTGTAGAGCTTTCCCTTTCTGTTATTTCTTCTTTCTTCTCCTTCTTCTTCTCGGCAAAAACGCTCCTGTGTCGTTCACAAAGTATAAAGCCGCGCTAAGTTGTAAGACGGATTGAAAGTGAGAGAGAAGAGAAAAGGTAGTGTCAAATCGAGATGATTGAACATGCGGCCCGGCACTAGGTGGCAGACTTTCTCGCCACCCTCTATTTCAAGCCAGCTTTCGTTTGTCTCTATAGGCTAGCATCGACTACTTATGTGCTTTAGCTTTTACGGGGTTTAATTACTTTACCACACCGTCATTAGTTAAAGTTTCTGATCCATTTGTAAATTCTTTGAAAACATATTTATAACTTAATTATTAATGTTATTAATATATTATCCAAAATTTTAAAAGTTCGTAAATGAATTTGCGTAAAAACAGATTATTCTGAAATGGTGCGCAAGCATGCGCATGTGTGTGTAGGGATAATTTTTTTTTTATATTGATATTGGGTAAACCAAGATTCTTCTTGGAGCCCATTTTTATTTACAGTAGTAATAAATGAACTTACAAAAAATATTCAAGGAGTGTATTTTATTGTATATTATTTGCTGATGATATTGTTTTAGTGGATAAGATAAAAAAGAATGTCAATGTTAAGCTAAAATTTTGAAAGAATAAATTAGAGTTGAAGAATTTTAAATTGAGCAGGACTAAGAAGAAGTACTTATAGTGTAACTTTTCAGGCCATAAGGTGACTTCCATTATGGAGGTAAAGATTATTTTAGAAGTTATATAACAAAAAGAATTTTTTAATTATTTATGATCTATTATCCAAAATAATGGAGAGATTAATGAAGACACGGTTTGTTATATTAGAACAGAGTGACTTAAATAGAAAAGTGTATTAGGAGTTTCATGTAACAAGAAGAAACCAGTCAAGCTCAAAGGTAAATATTATATTTTAGCAATTATGCCAACCATGTTTTATGGGGTGAAATATTGACCCATCAAATAAGTATATAATCAAAAGTTAATGGTGGTGGAAATGAGAATGTTCTGTTAGATATGTAATTTTACTAGAAGAAATTAAGAAAGACAAAGGTTAAGTGATTCGGACATATTAAGAGGAGACATTATGACAGTCAAATGAAAAATGTGATAAGATTGTACTTAAAGACTATAATAGAAAAAAAGAAAGCTCAAGAAGAACTGGAACGAGATAATCAAGAACGTCCGTCGGAACTTACCAAAGAAATGACCTTCAATAGAAAATTTGGCATACTAACATACGAGCAAATGATATCACATAGAAATGTCCTTATTTAGCTTAAATATTTAATATGTAGTACTTTCCTTGGCCTAATATTTTCTAATTTAGCATAAATATTTTCTTGTAATAACTTGTTTGTTTTCTTTATTTTATTAAGTATTTTTATATTTTATTTATACATATTTATTTTATTCTTATTATATTTTTATCTATTTTTATTTTATTATTTTATATGTATATCTATATGTGTATTAAAGATAAAGGTACATACTTCCAAATACGGGATACTAATGAAACTTCCACATCTCTTGTGTACTAGCTAAGGCATTACGTCTATTTGGCGGGGATCATATTCACGCTAATACCGTAATAGGTAAACTTGAAGGTGAAGAGAAATCACTTTTATTGTTGGATATATCTATAACCAAAAACAAAACTTCAGCTGTTTTTTCTTCAATTAGTAGATTCATGGTAGACTTGGTAGAGAATTGATTAAATCTATGACGTAAGACTTAATGAAATCAATTAACTTGCTTTCTTAAATAGATATCCAGTTTCGTTTGAAGTGATTGATAGTCACGAGAACAGATAAAAGTCTCCTAACAGCTTATGAATACTGGTGACATGACCACGCACACTGAAAGAAGATAAAAAGAAAAGAAGTGAAGATCAAATTGTCTGTATTAAGAACAATCTCCTTCCAAGTCACACGTTACATCACACAGAAAAGATCGCTCTCTCTCTCATTTCTTTTTAGGGTATTAGAAACGTGCCTTTAGAAGTAAATATTGTTTTGCTATAATTAATTATCAAATAAGACCGAGAAGTAGAAACCTTCGACCTTACAAGATTCTGTTAGGGCATGAAATTTCTTCAAACTGGAGCAGGTTTAAACCTAATTTATACTAAAACGTTTTCTTTGATTAAAATAATACTGAGTGGCATGATTAGTCTGTCCTAACTCGTACCAGTTCTCACCTAACTTTGGACAAAAGAGAAGACCCTTTTCTAATAAAATGCTAAAAACACTTCAAGGAAAGAGCTCTAATCCAATTTCTAAAGTGTTATGAGGCAGGAAAATATGGGATCGTGCAATGCTTAATCCTATGAATTAGGTTTTCTAATAGGGTACGCGTATCCTTCACAAAAGGAAAAAAGGAAGGCTTCCTTTAGTTCTTTGTAGCTTAATGTACATATCCTTTTCTTCAAAGTTGGTGTAACCTATTGCTAGCTAATTATTAATTAACAACATTATTTATTTTTTATTATCCTATCATTTTGTGGGTTAGTCAACAAAATCATATAGTGCGGAAATGGGAAATTGCGGAATAATTTTATTTAATTAAGTTTCAAAGATAGTGGAGTCTTTATATTTTTAAATACATTAACTTAGTTTATCACTGAAGATGACTTGAAAAATGAAAAAGGTATTTAATACAATATAATTCACGTGTTTGAACACTAAGAAAATTCAAAGAAAAAGGATCACCGTGAAATAGAAACTTAAGCTCGAATGTCTTACATTTTTATAAAAATAAATGAACTGTAATATGTAACGATACCTTAATTATGTATCCCGGATCGAACGTGAAAGGACAAGAAACAAAAAAATGCGAAAAATACCTGATTTCGGTTCCTCAACTTCAAACGAGCTTTTCAAAGTCGAAACGAGCGCGAATTTACCGCCATCTTCACAGGAACTCCCCACCGAAACGTGGTCAACGTCTTTCTATAGTTTTCTCAAAACGTAGACTTTCTTAACGGGTCAAAGAATCCTTATTATTTCAATTGATATGAGCAACTGTAGGAGACCTTAACCTTTATATATAACTTCCATATAAGGCTTTCCCATCACAGACCTGATATGGGTCCGGTCTACACTGATTGAGATTCATTTTTCACCGAACTTCGGCCCATTAATTTATATCATTTATTGAGCCACGTTATTATCTTTATCCATATCAAATTATGTAACTTAACCAATAAGTTATTAAAAAATTAAAAAACGCAATTAAATATTGTCCAACTTTATGAAAAATTACAAAAATGTCTAAGAATCTCCCCCTTGGACAATACTTAATTGCAGTGTTGACTCTAGTTTAAAAACAGTTTGAAAACTCAGTTAAGTCACGCTATTGTATTAGTCGACTAGGTTTTAGAAACAAAACATTTGAACCAAAGATAGCGAAAGTCTATCATTTCATCCTACAATGCTTTCGATACTGAAAAATATTAAATGAATGTATCATGTGCAACACAGATCCAATACAATCACGTATACCTAGTACCTCACTAACATGAATGAGAAAATGAAGCGTGGCAAACTAGGATGATACCTTTATGATCTAAATTATATCATCTTCGTTTGCAGATCTTGATTTCTTCAACTTTATGCTAAACTGTATAAGAGAAATCTTGTTTTCTCTCATTGAATGTTAAACAACATTAGAGAAAACTTGTTTCCTCTCACAAAATGCTAAACTGCATTAGAGAAAATCTTTATATTCTCCAACTAAATGCTAAACTGCATTAGAGAACTTTTATGGGATTAAAAACTTATATCCCCCTATGTCTTGTCAAACTTCATGAATATCTGTATAAAATTGTATGCATCTAAATGATATAAGCACAAGGTCAATCTATATATATGCCTAATGACCTTTAAATGCTTAAAATCGACGCAAATCTTAAGACTTTTATATGTATTATGACAATATACAATAACACATATTACCAAGGATAATCGATGATCGTCTTTATTGATGAACCACCATACCGTCATAATAAATCAAATGTATCAATGTACATGGAGTAAATATAACGATCCCCTAACCAACAATATCTAAGGACGTCAAAACACCTATACTGTATACTTGTGTCACAAACACAAGTAAGCGAAGTCTTTTAGTTAAAGGATCGACTATCATTTCCTTAGTCCTTAAATGCTCCAAACCTTAATGTCACCTTTTTGTATCAACACCTTTATGGCCAAATAATTGACCTTTAAATTCTAAAACCCTGTGATATTCTTTGTTGTTATTAAACAACCCAATAACAAGATTATTACTGTACAACCAAATGGGTCTAGCCACTGAATCAATCACAGACAACTCAAAAATCAAGTTTCTGAGCTAAACCGTCAGTGAAGCAGCCCTATAGCATGCACTCTGCATACATGATCGAGGAAGCTACCTGTGTTTACTTGACACTCTTCCACGACATTGTACCATATGAAACTTAAAACATGTAACCTTAAGTGAACTTTCGATTATCCAGATACATAGCTAAATTTGAATTCCTCATGTGGTTTAGTCTGTTGACTGTGCTATATGTCAACATATAATCCTTAATTCCTTTAAGTGTCTCAACACTTGTTAGACTACATTCCAATAGTCTACAACTAGATTAACCATATATTGACTAAACAATCAAACAGTAAATGCAATGTCTTGCCTAGTACATAGCCAAGCATACATCAGTTTATCAAATGTACTAGTATATGGAACATTTCTCATAACCTCTCTCTTTACTTTATTCTTTGATACTATGCCAAAGATTATCTCTATGATAGATAGGTGTTACGACATGTTTACTATTAACCGTATTAAACCTTTTTAATACATACTTAATGTATGCACTCTATGAGAGGCCTAATGAGTGTTAAGATCTGTCCCGGTGAATCTGAATACTTAGGACAAAAGATGCTACACAAGGTCCTTCATGTCAAAGTTCTTGACCAAAAGTTGCTTAACCTTATACAACATGGTCAAGTAATTTGACATGAGCAATATATCATCCACATGCAGTAATATGAAGATAATTTTGCTCCCCTTGACCTCATAGTTCAAGCATCTTTTAACTTTATTTTCCATGAAGCCAAAAGAGGTCATAACCTCATCAACTGTAAGGTATCACTTTCAGAAGGCTTGATGTAAACCATATATTGATCTGTATAATGCGCAAATTATATCAGTTCCATTTGAATCCTGAAATCCTTCAGGTTGTACCATATATACCTCTTCATAAAGGTCTTTACTCAGAAAAGTAGTTTTGACAGCCATCTGATGTAACTCTATATCATCATGAGCTACAATTACCTTAATCACTCAAAATGTATCTTACGAGGATACGAGAGAAAAGGTAACATAAAGTCAACGTTTCTCCTTGAGTGAACCATTAGGCAACTAAGCGAGCCTATAAACTGCTGAACTTTATCCCGAAATTCTTTTGGTCTAATCTTTATTTACCACTGATGAGTTTGCAGTTCCGCTGTAAATCAACTGGCTCACAAACCTTACTATGCTTCGTGGATTGTATCTCATCATTTATTGCATCCCACCATACATTTGCATTAGGTCCAGAAGAAACTTCTGTAAAACTAACTAGAGTCGAAAGATGTCTAATATCATAGTCATGTACACCTGATAGACTATATAATCAGATGGGATAGTAGGTCGTCTCACTCTGGTGGATGTACCTAACTGCATTAGATCTTGTATCTCTAGGAACTATTATTTGTATAGGTATGGATTCATGTTCCTATACAGGCACGATAAAGAGATCTACCGAATCTAACTTTATGAGTAGCGGGTACATGATAACTGTAGTATCCGCCCTGCTATCATCCGAAGGATCAAAGAGCCCACCATCATCATAGACATTATATTCCAGAAACTTAGTTGTTTGTTATTCCCCTATTATGGTCCCACCTTCTATACAATAAAAGCTTTAGCCTTAAAATGGTAGAGATATCTTACTAAATAGTAATGAACGGAACGAGCATGCAATCTTTCTTTATAAAGATTATACTACCTCAGTAAGGCAGCCCCATATACAAATGTGTGCAAGGTTGAGTTTCCAAACTTCAAGATAATAAGGTAGAATAGCCCTGTTCTGTATCGACTTCTTCAAGTCTTTTAGGGTACAGTTATGCCTTTCGGCAACATACCATTTTGCTCAGAATTACTCGGCATAGTGAATTAAGTCACTATTTCAATTGATTCCAAATATTTGACAAACACATCTTTTAAAGTTTTGAAACACCATGTTTGCCATGATATTTTCCTCTATGGTCAAATATGACTATCTTGATAAATTTTTTTAATTGGTTCTCAACCTTCAGTCTTTAAGCAAGAACACATAACTGTAATGGGAATAATCATCAACAAATATTAGAATACATTTAGAATTGCACAATGCAACTGTATAAGGTCTATCGATATCTTCATGTATCAGACTCAACAAGTCAAAAGCATGAGTTGACCTTAATATTCTTATTAGTCAACTTACCCCCGCAACAATCAGCACATGTTCCCAGATCATCATAATCTAGAATTGAGAAATGATTTCCTTGATCAATCTCTCAACCCTAGCTTTGGAAATGTGGCTTAAACTTTTATATTGCACCATGTATGACTTCTTATTCATCAGGGTTCTTCATTTCATAACTTGTTCACCAAGATACAAAGAAGCATATATCTAATTCGGGGTAAGACACATTCTATACAAACCATATGACAAGAAAGTTGTACTATTATATTTTCATTAAACAACAACTGTACAACAAAAGCATTAAATACAAAAAATTAAATCACATATAAAATGTGTCCTATAAAACCCAAATGAACCCTTCTACAAGGTCCAGTATATACATTCCCCATAGATATTACTTCTACTTCTTCATTGCTGTGAAACATCAGCTTCTCCTTCCTTTTATTTGGCTTTATCTTGGATATGAACCCCTACATTGTAGAAACACCTTGATCAGATGCTCCACTATATAGTCACCAAATACTTAATGCGACTATCGCAAATTAGATTTATAAAGTAATAACCCAAGGAGTTACTTGATGGTCTCAATCTTTCCTTTTAGACCTTATACTGCTGGCTTCTTTATGTCATACGGATCTTTACTAGCACTGAATTGACCAGAATCAGCATGTGGAGAAGATTTAAACTTTCTATCTTTGAACTTAGAGGACTTCATCTTTGCCTTCTCTTTAGTTACTTCGAGGGCTGTAGCAGTAGAAAACTTGAGTTTCTCCTCCTCAGCAACGCAATGGGCTATCAAAGTATTGAAGTCCCATTCCTCATCCAACGAGTAATATGTCATCACCAGATTACTAAACTCTGGAGGGAGTGTGTTCAGAGTCTAATGAACAATGAAGACATCAGGAAGAGGAATATTTAGCATCTTCAGTCTACTGTGAATATGAATCATTCTTGATATGTACTCTATTACTCCCCCTTCTCCTGTATATCTCATTGAGAATAATTCTTTCATCAAGGCACTTGTCTCAACATTAGGTGAGACTGTGTACCTTTGGGAGACATTACCAAGAAACTCCTTTGCTATATTTGTGTCCAGAAGTCCACTCAGCAGATGGTCAGGTATGAAATTCTTAATGGTCATCAGACATAATCTGTTAGATCAATGCCAGGCTTTATAGGCTGCTTTATGAACTCTCAAGCTCATAGATGTAGGTGGAGATGACCCATCCGTCTGTATGGCCATATTAACCTTAGCTATCTCCATAGCATTCAATACATCCTCTGTCCATTTCTTTGTATTGAAACCGGTCAGGGTTTCATTGGTGACACTGATTTTGTTGATCGAAAAGGTGACTATAAAATAATAATGTTTCAATTAGCTCAATGTAAGATAACAGCGATATTCAAAGCCATTGAATAGTGTCTTTACTGAAAATCCGATCACACATATTATGAAACACCTTTGGGCTTAATACATAATATATGCAATTAGACCTTCACATAAAAGCGATCAAAATACAAACTATTAACTCCTATGACACTACCACCTTTGGGCGAATAAATCACTTGAGCAATAACTTTCCTCCATCTAATGCCTTTATCCACATCTCAAAATGTTATGTAAGACCAATACTTTTGGGAAGAATAACCAAACATAAAATCAGAGTCATCTCCCAACATGCAAGCAGAACAATTTAAAATACTGACTTGAAAGGTCACTTTGGTGACTACATCCTCATCAGCACTCCAAAAGTCTATAAACACAAGGGATACATCTTTATGTTATCCTCACTTTTTTATGGGCATATGGTATGTGACAATGTAACATCAATAAATGCAAAAATTTGAATGCGTAGTCTCATTGTCATGCACTCGTGCTGGAGACATTCTCTGAAAACTTCATTTGAGACTTTCGCAAAGGAAAAATCTTAGTAGAGCGACTATTGTGCATCATAGGACACTGAACCGATCACCTGAGACATGAGAACCTTATATATCCCTTTATGGCAAGTTTTTTTACACGAAAATTCACTCAAAAATAGCTTCAGAATGTCTCAATTCCTTTTTTAAGTAATTATCATGCGATCCCGAACAATAAACATGAGACCCCAGACACGAAAACTTGAAGTATCTCCTTTATGTGATGTCCGAAGCATGAAAACTCACTCAAAATCAGATTTAGAATACTTTAATTCCTTTTTCTGGAGTTAAACTTTAATCTATTACTATTGTAATAAATCCAAAAAAAATGAAAAATTCACTTTATAAATTTCCTGGACCCCAAAACTGACCCAAAACATCTCGAGGCACCCTTACGGGAAATCTAAAATATTTGTGTGTGTGTGTTTTTTTTTTGGAAATTACTTTAGTTGCTGACGTTAGCAGCGCGTCAGCGTACTGTAGCGCCAACGTCAGTTGTGAGTGGAGAGGTGCGGTGCGTATCACATGAGCTGCCCAACAACGAGCCTCAAAAGTGTTCGGCGCGTGCGTTGCACACGCCAGACGTACACCCATGAACTCTTATCGACTGGTGTGTGCGTTGCACGCTCGACATGTGGCGCGACATTGTCCACCCACATGTCGACCGTGTGTTTGATGCAAGCAGCGCAAGTGCTAGACATATCGCCCCACGGGCCGTACTGTTCACCCATTGGGCGCTTGTGGCACACACGACCTACGTGTCTGTCACCCTCGCCAAAAAATGGCAATTTTCGGGCCCATTTTTTGCACTTTTTGGCTCGTTTTCACCCCATTTCTCAAGGCTAAATAGATGTATACTACTTTCTTGCAATAAAAAGCAAGAAAAATTGAGAAACAGAAGTTTATTCTCAAAAAACCTTATGGAGAAAAAAACCAAAAAATCTTCGTTTTTAACCACCCGATCATGTCACCGCTCTGATACCATGTGTAACATGTAACGATACCTTAATTACGTATCTTGGATCAAGCGTGAAAAGGCAAGAAACGAATAAATGCAAAAAATACTTGATTTCAGTTCTACAACTTCAAACGAGCCTTTGGAAGCTGAAAAGAGCACGAATCCACCACAGTCTTCATAGGAACTCCTCACCGGAACGCGATGAACTTCTTTCAATAGTTTTCTCAAAATATAAGTTCTTTTAACGAGCCAGAGAATCCTTATGGTTACGATTGATATGAGCAACTACAGGAGACCTTAATCTTTATATATAGCTTCCATAAGGAGCTTCCCCATTACAGACATGATATGGGTCCAGTCAATACTGATTATGATTTATGATTCACTTTCTACCTGAATTTTTACTCAATGATTTAAATAATTTATTTGGCCACTTTATTATTTTTATCTGGATCAAATTACATAACTTAACTGATAAGTTATTTAAAAAATCAAAAAATGCAATTAAATATTGTCTAATTTTATGGGAAATAACAAAAATGTCTAACAAGAACTAAATCTTAATGGCTTATGAAGAAGAAGAAGATCAATCATTGTTAGTCACGCAAACTTTAGTTCAAATAAAACACCTTCTTAAGGATACAACTCAATTCATGAAAGACAACTGGGTTCAAATATAATAGGTCGATGGTTTTAAACGATAATTAGTTATTTCAAAAAAGTCATATGAAAGTTTACTACAAAGGATTTTCGTCATTTGTAGTTTTCATGAGGGATCGATGTTGCCAAGTACTGTCATTTTAGATGCTTATTGCTCTACAAAGGGTCAATTTGATTAGTGATGGTCATCACAATGGATCACCATATGTTTGTGGTGAAGAGTCGTCATCGATGGCTTCAATGCAACAGAACTATCAAAGTGATCTCAAGTCCATTTGCACTGGTACGGACTCGGTGTGTAATGCACTCATTGCATAGCAAACGGCTACGAGTATTTGGACTTCAATGATAGGACCCTTCACAGGATTCAACAAATTCTTGGGAATTAAACGTTGGCATCTGGCCAAAAAGCGGTAAAAATTGCTTCCTTCGTCTTCTCCATCAACTCTGGAATCATGTCGCGAATGACTCATTCTCGTACGGGAAAACAATGTACGGAAATGCACTTTTTACGTTCATAGTTGTTTTATTAACATTCGTAGGAAGTGTTTGGTTCTGTTGTTCGCCCAAACGAGAATAGAGAACATCACATTCGAAGGTGGCAATAGCTTCTCAAGGGTGTTGAATTGACGGTTAGGTTATATCACAAAAAGTAACTTGTAGTGTTTTTTCATCCAATATATATTTAGTTTTTAGCTTCTATTTTTTCAACTAAAAGAAAAATTTTGTTTAATTTTAATCTTAATTTAGTTATATTTGTATTACTCA
>JANIHZ010000009.1:33667257-33681620 GCA_027478365.1 Erythroxylum rufum | reverse complement strand
GGGTATGGGGGTGGCAAAAAAATCCCTGACGGGGCTGGGGGCGGGTATGGGGGTGGGGACAGGTTCATGGGGCGGGTACGGGGGATGGTATACCCACCCCATACCCGCTCCGTTGCCATCCCTACTTATTGATGATATCCTAAAAATTGTTAGGATGTTCAGACACTAACTTTCTTGCCTTCAACTTTAGATTTACAAGTCTTTTGATCAAGGAGGCCTTGTTGTGAGCGGACTTACTCTCATAAAGACCCTCCAATTTCTTCAACATCTCGAAAGGATTAGACTCTTGAGTTGAATATGTTGATATCAATCTACTATCTAATAGTTCTCAAGAATTTTCACATCTTCTTTTCCCACTATTTATCTATCATCTTCTTCGATTTAGACAGGCCATCATCTCTTATACTTTTGTCCACATCGACTGGATCATAAGAATCTTTGCAATATAGGAGATTTTCTATCATAAATCTTCAAATTGAGTAGTTGGTCGATGTTAACCATAAAGCTATTGTCACTCTCCACACCTAAGACTATGATACAAGTTGTTAGACTCCAATTAATAACACTCACAAGATCATACTAGTCAATAACATAGACGACTAAAAGAAAAATGTTGAACAAATTAATTTAATTGACAAGAAAAATCCAATAAATCAAAAATATAAGCGTTTAAGATTTTGAGCTATTGACTCGATCTAACTCAAAACATCTTAAAAAACAACCATAGTAATCTCTCTTCTAGCTTTAGGATTGAGTAAAAATTGATACATACACACACACACACCAATACTACTCTCAACTAATCCTAGAAATTAAACTTCATTAAAAATGTAGTTAGATAATGCTATTTTGACTTTAAAACTCTTCTTTTATCAAGTCTTTTTGTTCATACAACCTCTATCTTTTGAACTTATCTTTTAATCTCAAAAAGATAAGATTTTAAGCCACACACAATTGCCCACATGACTATGTGCAATGACCGTGTTCAACTTTTAAGCTTCAAAACTCAATATCACAAAGATACATGGCTGACAAGATAGTATTGGGCTTATGTCTATATAAAATATGGTGGGAGTGATGTCTACAGTGGACAACGTGGTATGACTACTATAGCAGGTTCCAAATCCCAGATCTTCGCCTGTTTGCTTCGTCTCCACACCCATCACCGTTTCCAGCTTCCGATTGCTACTGTCTTGTTTTCCCAGTGGGTTTCGCAAGCTTGTATCGTCTCCCACCACATCAACGTTTCTTGTTTCCCAAGTGGGTTTTCATCACCGTTCTCAGCCAATTCTGTTTTTCACATATTCAAGACCTTGCATCGTCTTCAAATCCAACAGAGATTCCGACCCTCTCTGATTTTCGATTACCCACCCTTCCTAGCAGCGAGTAGTTTCCCTTTTGGCTCAGACACTATGAGGATTGTTTTTATAAAAAAAAAAACCTTTTAATCGAGGGGCGGAACCCGATGGCAGCTTGTAATAGAACTGCAGGTTTTAGTTCTTCCAAGGTAGGACAACCCCCAGGCCATGATCTAGCGAGTCTTCCTTTTGTTGATCCTGTTGTGTCGGCTACTGCTGAGTTGCATGCACGGCCATCACTATCCTTTCATGATTGTTTGGTAGGGCAGTCCTCTCGTGCAACTTTCGCTTCTTCGGTAGGTCAGAGTTTGGCTTTTGATCTTTGTAGTCAATGGACCGGAAAAATTCGTTTAGAGTATGAAGGGAATGATTACTTGCGCCCAAAGGTTTTGATTGATGATGATATTGTCCAGGAGGTTAGTGGTAAGTGGAAAGATGCTCTCATTGTTAAAGTTTATGGGTGGTCTGTTAATTTCACGTATTTGAAAAATCGGTTGCTCTTGCTTTGGAAGCCTTCGGCGGAACTAGCTATTATTGATTTGGGGTATGGCTTTTACCTTGCTAAATTTGAAGAAAAGGAAGACATGTTGCGCATTGTGTCCGATGGCCCTTATATTGTTGGCGGTCAGCCGTTGTATATCCAAAAATGGAAGCCGGGTTTTCAACCCTCTACAGCTAGAATTTCCTCGATGGTTACTTGGGTGCGTTTTATTGAATTCCTAATGGAATTTTATCGTGATGAATTCTTATTTGCAGCGGCTAGTGCTGTTAGAACGCCCATTAAGGTAGATAGGCAGACATCCATGGCTACTAGAGGATGTTTTGCTAGAGTTTGTGTGGAATTGAATCTTGACCAACCTCTTGTTCCAAAGGTTTTTATTGGTGGTGCATGGCGACGTGTCGAGTACGAAGGCATTTTAGGGGTCTGTTCAAGATGTGGCCGTGTCAATCATCGTATTGAAAATTGTATGGAGGTGGTGGTTCCGGTGGCCACTCAAGGGCTTCACCAGGGAGATCCACTCTCCCCTTATTTATTTGTTCTTTGTATGGAAGGTTTGACCATGCTTATCCAGAGAGCACTGATGCGTAAAAAATGGAGTCCAGTTAGAGCATCTAAAGGGGGACCAGGCATTAGTCATTTACTTTTTGCTGATGACTTGTTAATTTTTGGTAAGGCTTCCGCTAAACAGGTTAAAGTGGTTTGGGAGGTGTTGGATGTATTCTGTATGGCGAGTGGCCAGAGGGTTAATCTTTCTAAGTCAAGAATTTATTTTTCCAATTATGTTTCCCGGGTATTGAAATCCCGGCTACAACAGTCGCTGGGAGTAGCAGTTACTTCTGACTTGGGCAAGTATTTGGGTGTTCCGCTATTACATGGTCGTGCTTCCATTGCTCATTATTGAAATCTGGTGAGTTCGGTTGAGACTAGGTTGGCTAGTTGGTGCTCTAAATTTCTCAGTTCCGCTGGGAAGGAAGTGCTTATTAAGTCTTCTATTTCTTCACTACCAATTTACACAATGCAAACGGTTTAGTTACCTTCCTCTATTTGTGGTAGTTTTGATCGTTTAGCTCGTGATTTTTATTGGGGTTCCTCGCCGAATCGACGTAAGATGCATTTGGTTGGTTGGAATTGGCTTATTCGGCCAAAGAAATATGGGGGTCTTGGTTTCAAAAGTTCTAGATTGATGAATGTTGCATTGTTGGGTAAGTTGGGTTGGAAGTTATTTTTGAATGATTCTACATTGTGGGTGGAGGTGCTACATGGTAAATATTGTAATGGGGGGTCTTTTCCCTTTTTTGCTAAAGGTTCGGCTTCTAGTTTATGGAAGGGGGTAGTTAAAAGTTTTGATTTATTGTTTCCTCTTTCGGTTTGGAGGGTTGGTGATGGTTCACAAATTAGTCTTTGGTTTGATAACTGGTGCCTGGGAGGTCCTTTAGTTGATCATATGGATGGCTTGTCAATAGGGGAAGAACATTTTCGGATAGCACATATAATTACTGATGGTTCTTGGGATTTTTCGGGCTTACGTTCTGCTATTCTGGATTATCTCAGGGAGGTTATTCGAGCAATTCCTTTGCCTTTGTTTACTTCGGTGCAAGATAATATGTCGTGGAGTTTTTCCTCGAATGGCGCATATTCGATTCGAGCAGCTTATAAAGCACTTCTTTCGGAAGAGGTGTCTAATGATCCTGTTTCGTCTTATTTTTCTTGGTTGTGGAAGATGGCTGGTCCACCGAAATTTAAACATTTCTTGTGGTTACTTGGGCACTCATGTCTTCCGACTAACTCTTTGAGTTTCGTACGGGGTTTGGTTACTTCTAATTTGTGCGGAGTGTGTTTTTTATATGCTGAGTCTCCTTTGCATTTGTTGCGTGATTGTCGTCGTGCGGTTGTATGGTGGCAACAGTGGGATGTTCCTGTTAATTTTTTTAATGCAGTGAGTTTGGTTGATTGGCTAGCTTTGAATTTGCATGATCATACGGTGGGTCCTTTTGGGTTTGTTTGGGCACATTGGTTTCTGGCAGGTATTTGGTGGTTGTGGAAGGCTCGGAATCTCTTGATCTTTTAAAAAGAGTTTCTTTCCTTAGCACAGTTGAATGGTTGTGTTTTTACAGTTGCACTGGATGTGTCCCTGACTTCTGTTTCGACACCGAAGCTTCACGGTGTGCGGCGTTGGGTTGGTTGGACTGCGCCGCCATCTGGTTGAGTGAAGTTGAATTGTGACGGCAGTTTTATTGTTAATCTTGGGCTGACTAGTGGTGGAGGGTTGTTGCGTGATTCCTTTGGTCGTTAGCTCGGGGGATACTCGTTTAGAATTGGTGTTTCAACTATCTTGGTGGGGGAGTTATGGTCCATGCGAGATGGTTTGAGTTTTGCGTAGGATCACGGTTTTCGACAAGTCATTGTAGAATCGGATAGCATGGAGGCAGTGTGGATGATGACTTGTGGTATTATCTCTTCACATCCCTTGTCTGTTTTGGTTGTGAATATTCAAGCTCTACTTGCTAGAAATTAGAGGTGCTCTATTAGGCATGTGCTTCGTGAAGGTAATTTTGCAGCAGATTGTTTAGCTAAATTGGGTCATGACATTGTTTCTAATTTTCAGGTTTAGGCGGATATTCCTGACGCCCTCTCTTTAATTGTATGGGCTAATGCCTGTGGTATTTCTTTTATGCGCTAGTTATTAGTTTCTCTTCGTTGTAACCAAAAAAAAAAAAAAAGATACATGGTTGACAAACACAGCCATGTCCATCAATAACATGAGCATGTTTGACTCTACAAAGGCATGTTTGTCCTCAAGTGTCGTTATTCAACTCAAAAATGATTACAAAAGCATATTCAAAAGCTTATACGTTTATCCACATAACTTTGTCCACCATTGGCATGGGCGTGTTCAATCCTAGCAAGTGTTTCAGAAGAAGTTTCCAGTCCTCAGTTTCTACCTCGAATTCGTTTGATCTTTGGATTTTTTGATCTATGAAGATAGCTAACACCTCCAAAGCCTAAATTTAATAGAATTGGTCTAACAAATATGTTTAAAATAGGACTTGACTCACAACAAGCCAATGGTAAGATGCTTGTGTTCTTGAACCAACCTTGTTAAGTAGCAATTTCTTTTGAGTTAAAATGGTTTTTGTTACAACTACTGGTAACTTTTGAACATCCGAGATTGGTTGAGCGATCTTCATATTCTTCTTCTCATGTTAAACAAGACTTGCCCTTGGATGAAGTTCATACTAAAATGCAAGTTTATACTGCTTTTTTGTTATTCCTTGCTCCATACTATCTATCTCAACGCATATGCAAGACCAAGTGCAAAAAAAAAGTTACCGCAATAATGAACGGGAGTACCTGATACATCATGCCACTTATGACTCTGGTTTACATATGGAAACATGATACATTGAGATTTTGTTGGAATAACCAAATATATAACATTCTGAAGGAACAAATCTACGAATACCATGAGGGGTTTGGGAGATGAGAGTACCTCCTTATTTACTAGCTCGGACGATATATTTTTACTTCAAAAGAAAATCCTACCAGTACCGGGAATCCAAGAAGACATAGCGCCACAATCCTAAGTATTCTGATGCATTAACACGCCTTGTGCAATTTACACACTACAAAGCGCCGTGGAGGTCGAGTACAAGTGATCATCAGAGCAATAACAATGACCAGAGCCATGAAAATTTTCATCAAATGCGGACTGCCCTCTTCCGATTCAGAGCAACAGACTTTCCCCATGCCCTTGTTCTTCACCTTCTTCCTAAAGGAAAAATGAACTGATATGTAGAGGAAATGTAGATTAGCTCTTAGGCCAAGTCAAGTAAGAATATGAATTTATTAAGCGTCCCTTTCGTTGATGAACTCATAATTAAGTCGACAGGCACATGTTAGGTTCCGTGGAAAAGTATGCATAGACAAATGTGTCGACATCAAGTGAAAGTGAAATCATCGATCTTAAGGCTGGGGTAAGCTTCTTATTATTAGACTTCTTTAAATTTTACTTGTTCATTGAATTGTTGCTGTTATTTGATCTTGTAATGTATTCAAGGGTTAAGACTAATTAATAGATATTTTCTTTGCATGTAAAGTAGTTACTTTAGCGGACTTAAACATGCATAGCATGCTATCTTGGTATTCACAATGAACGGGCTTAGTTACTTTCCTCTGCTACAAAGATCATTTTTCATTTTTTTCAAGGGTGACGGTCACTGTTGGGTTACCCTTATATCTCACTTTTCGCTTATGAACCGTAGTGTTTTGGAGTTATGGCCATGTGATACCTTGACGAACTCCATCACCAAGCTGAGGCTTTAAAATGGTATTAGGGTAAAGGAATGGGTTAGAGAATGGAGGGGCACCAAGAATGATTTGTTGTCAACTGTATTGATTTAGAGCTACAATGATTGATTCCCTAGTCAAAGGCCAGCTGGGTTTGCCTCGTGTCTCTGATTGGTTATAGATTATACTGTGCAAAGACGGACAGCTTTTAATTAAATACAACACAAACAGTATTAATGGGTGATTGTTGTCCCATGATAAGGTGAAACAGTAAAACAGCAGAGATGAAATCAGCAGCTACAGTAGTTGCAGATACCTATATGGACATATATAATGAATCATAAATGCATCAAACGTTAGACCATTATGGATTATTATTGATTAAACCCACTAGCACCAGACACACATCTTTGCCTTTTATCTTCACTGAACCTAATTTTATCAAATGTTATTCTTTTATTAATATACGCAATTCATCATATGGCCGATCTTACTAGAGAATGGGGGCTTTTCGCTATATCGGAGAAAATTGGTAGATGTTACGGGACGATGAGTAGTGTAGGAAAGAACGGCTTCAGAAGAAGCAAAAAGCTGTGATTTCACTTTCACTTGATGTCGATAAGTTTGTCGATGCATAATTTTCCACAGAACCTAGCATTGACCTGTAAACTTATGAGTTCATCAACGAAAGGGACGCTTAATAAATTCATATTCTTACTTGACTTGACCTAAGAGCTAATATACATTTCCTCTGCATATCAGTCCATTTTTCCTTTAGGAAGAAGGTGAAGAACAAGGGTATGGGGAAAGTCTGTTGCTCTGAATTGGAAGAGGGCAGTTTGCATTTTATGAAAATTTTCATGGCTCTGGTCATTGCTATTGCTCTCATGACCACTTGTACTCGACCTCCACGGCGCTTTGTAGTGTATACAATTCCACAAGGCGTTTTAATGCATCAGAATACTTAGGATTGTGATGCTGTGTCTTCTTGGATTCCCAGTACTGTAGGATTTTCTTTTGAAGTAAAAGTATATCGTTCGAGCTAGTCAATAAGGAGGTACTCTCATCTTCCGGACCCCTCGTGGTATTCGTGGATTTTGTCCTTCAGAATGTTATATATTAGGTTATTCCAAAAAAATTTCCATGTATCATATTTCCATATGTGAACCAGAGTCATAAGTGGTATTTTGTATCAGACTATCATGTACTTCCGTTAATTATTGCAGTAACTCTTTTTTTGAGATTGGTCTTGCATACGCGTTGAGATAGATAGCAGGAAGCAAGGAATAACAAAAAAGCAGTATAAAGTTGCATTTTAGTATGAACTTAACGCAAGGGCAAGTCTTGTTTAACATGAACAGAAGAATATGAAGAGCGGTCAACCAATCTCGGATGTTCAAAACTTCAGACGGAGCAAGTAACCAGTAGTTGTAACAAAAACCATTTTAACTCAAAAGAAATTGCTACTTATCAAGGTTGGCTAAAAAACAAAGGCATCTTACCATTGGCCCTTTGCGGATCCAGCCCTGATTTAAACATATTCGTTAGATCAATTCTATTTGGGCTTTGTTAGCTATCTTAGCTCAAAAGGAACAAAGATCAGACGAATTCAAGGCAGAAACTGATAATTGGAAACTGCTTCTGGAACAAATGTTCATGTTAGGATTATACACGCCTATGTCAATGATGAACAAAGTTATGTGGATAAACGTATAAGCTCCTGTAATTATGTTCGAGTTGAATTACAAAACTTGAGGATAAACATGCCTATATAGAGTCAAACATTTTCATGTTGTTGATAAATATGATTGAGTATGTCGTCCGTGTAAGCCACCTAGACCGTGTATTCCTGTGACATCGAGTTTTGAAGCTTAAAAGTTGAACACGGTCATCACACATGGTTATGTGGGCAACCGTGTGTGGTATAAAATCTTATCCTTTTGAGATTAAAAGATAAGTTTGAAAGACAAAGGTTGTATAAAACAAAAATACTTGATAAAAGAAGAGTTTTAGAGTTAAAATAGCATTATCCAACAACAATTTTAACGGAGTTTAATTTCTAAGATTAGCTGAGAGTAGTATTGGTGTATATCTATTAATTTTTACTCAATCCTAAAGCTAAGTGAGAGATTACTATGGTTGTTTTGTGAGGTGTTGTCGCGACTTGAAATTGGCGCATGACCGACACGTGAGACTGAGGTTCTGAAACCCTAGATCACACGTAAGCATACCACTAGCGACAAAATAAATTCAAACTCCATGAATGCAACAAGTTCATACAATACAATAACAATAGTGCACATCAAAAAGAAGTTTTACAACTCATAAAATCATGTCACTACGGACGCTATAATACAAGATAAATGAAAATAAAGAAAGAACATACACAAATGTAGGAAAGTTGCAGCGGACACTTCACGGGAGTCACTGGGGAGAAGCTGGTGGTAGCTGACCTGAAAAAAATAAAATTGAGGGGAGTCATACCTCGCTGAGTTAGCTCACACCGTCCTATGATACCCAATGTTATGCGCACAGTCATGCATGAATATCAAAATACATACACATCATGCTATACATCCAATCACATCAACAACACAAATAAATTGTGGGGGAGAATATCTATAGGACCTTAATCTCGAAGGGTAAGCTCTCATAAATCTAAACCTCAAATGACTACGGGGAGCTATGCATCACCAAAGACCCAATCATGCTCCTATACTCATATAGCCGTAAGACTCTCTTAATCCAAAGGGGTTGCGGGGAGCCAAACATCATCAACAGACCAGCCCTTGCTCAAAGCTTCCAAAATCATAAGCATCATAAATAAGGGTCAGATCGAGAGCTAAGCATCAACCAAGATCAGCCTATAATATATCTCAATATCATAAATAAAACAACTCTCATAATCATAATCAATGCACATTTGGCCCTAATGCATGCCCATCAGGGGGCACGTCCTACATATCTTTTCTTCCCCACAATCGAACATAGCAATACATATCAAATTATTAAGTATGTAATTTATCAAGTAAACATTCAGTTGTGCAATGACTAATGCATGTATGCAATACCCAACTCAACACATCTACTCAGTTAATTCAATATAAAGGCTTATACTAAAGCAGATACGCATTACTGTATATATGCATTCGCTATATAAATATATAAGTATCGATATATATATATATATAAAAAGATATACATGCATATGAATGTGGTTATGTATTGCTACATGCTGTCATCTATACCAGTATTGAACATTATTCATTTACTGGTACAATTTCGGTAACAATAAGTCGGTATGAACTTACCTGGTAACCGAATTCGTCCATCCGAACTTTCTGATGGGTCTTGCTCCTGGATACCTAGTAAATCGAAAGAAAATATCTCAATCAGTGCTAATTAGGAATTATTAGACTCAAATAACAATTTAGGTAGCATCAGTATTGCCTAAGCAGTCTATTTATGAAATTAAAAAATTTCTTCTATTCTTGCCTAAACGTTCCGTGATTTTTAATTCACAAACCGTTGAAAATCTCACTATGGTTCTTTAGAGAAAATGATCAGTATAATTTTTAAAATTTTTTCACAAAAGTGACCAAAATGGTAGTCGGAACAGTACCTTCGGTGATCGGAATATTCCTCTGGTTATCGAAATATTCCCTCCGATCATCGAAAAATATTTAGTCTCATAATTCAAAGATTTTTATACCAAAGCTCTTGATGAGTAGAACAACTTTCTCCGAAGCAACATACTCAGATTCTCAACAAATTTTAACTAATTGAAGAAAAATGAGCTGAAACCCTAATCTCTTTTTTTGTCAATTAGGGGCAACCTAAGCTGCAGCTGGGACGAGACCATAGTACTTTTGTTCTTGATGTCGAGACAAGTCGAATAGTAGTGGTGGTGACCGGTAACAACCACTGGAAGTAACAAATTGACGATTGACTTTTTCGTCAATTTTTCTCCTTGATTTTTGCTACGATTCTGGCGACGATGGTGGCTAAAATGGGTATGGTTGTGATGGGCTCGTCGAGAGGAAGAGATTAGTAAAAAACACTAATCGGTTTGAGTCACTGACGGTGAAGAATGGTTAGACAGAGGAAATTCATGAATAGTAACTTTTGGGAGGGTTAAAATGAAATTATGAGAAAATGAGGAAAAGAAGAAGAAGTCTCTTTTGTATATATATAGCACAAGGGATGTTACAGGTGTTCTTGAGTTAAAGTCAATAACTCAAAATCTTAAATGCTTGTACCTTGCTATTTTTGATTTAGTGGAATTTTCTTGTTGATTAAAATAATGTGTTCAATATTTTCTTTCAGTCATCTATATTGTTTGAGTAGTCTGAATTTGTGACTGTTATTGCTTGGAGTCCAACAACTTGTATTAAAGTCTTAAGTATGGAAAGTGACAATAAATTTATGGTTAAGTTAACATCGACCAACTACTCATTTTGAAGATTTATTATAGAAAATCTCCTATATTGCAAAGATCTCTATGATCTAATCGATGCATATAAAATTATAAGAGACGATGTCCTGTCTAAATTGGACTAGATGATAGAAAAAGAGTGGAAAAAAAGAAGTGAAAAACCTTTGAGAATTGTTAGATTTTAGATTAATATCAACATATTCAACCACGCATCTCAAGAGTCTAATCCTTTCGAGATGTTGAAGAAATTGGAGGGTTTTTATGAGAGTAGGACCATCCACTACAAGGCCTCCTTGATCAAAAGACTTGTAAACCTAAAGTTAAAGGCTAGAAAGTTAGTGTCTAATCATCCTAACGATTTTCAAGATATCATTAACAAGCTAATCACCATGAAAAACATTATTGATGATGAGTTATAAGCTTTGTTCTTGTTGAATTCCTTGACAGATAGTTGGAAAACTTTGGTTATGACTATCAGTAACTTTGTTTTGGATGGTATATTTTCTTTGAATATGATGAAAGAGAGCATGTTCAATAAAGAGATTAAGAGGAAGGAGATTAGTGTCGACAACAAACAGGCTCTTGTGGTAGAGAATAGAGGAAGAAGCAAGAATAGAGGTTCCAAAGGATAAGTCTAAGAACATGTCCAAGTTTAGAGATAACAAAGAGACTAAGAAATGTCATTATTGCACTAAACCTGCACATATAAAGAAGTTCTGCTATAAGTGGAAGAGAGACTAAAAGAAGCAAGACAATTGGGTGGAGATGACATTATAACACTACAACAACAACATCAAGAACACATGATAAGATGTTGAATTTTATGAATAGTTAGTGTCTCCATATTAGTCATTTAGATTCTGAGTGGGGCTTGTTCATATAGGGACTTCTTAAAATTGTGTTCCGAAGATGGAATGCATCACCAATTGTAGGAGTGAAAATGTAAAAATGAGAAATCAGAGCTCTATTAATATAGGAGTGAAAGTGTAAAGATGAGAAATCAGAGCTCTACTAATATAGGAGTGAAAGTGTAAAGATGAGAAATTAAAGCTCTACTAACATGGTCAGTATAGGTGACATTCAAGTTAAGAACAATATTAGGTCCATATTGACCTTGAGAGGAGTATGATATATTCCTGACTTATGCCTTAATTTGTTGTCTACGAATATGCTTAACCAAGAAGGATACTAGTATACGTTTAAGGATAATAAGTGGAAGATGTCTAAAAAAGCATTAATAGTTGCTCGTGGTGGATTGTATTGCACTTTATACAAGCCACACTTGGAGGTATATAATGGAGATTGCATGTCGTTAAGGAGAATACTTCTCTAAACTTGTGGCATGGAAGATTAAGACATATTAGTGAGAAGGGGAACAAATTACTAGTTGACAAGTCACTTATCCCAAAGAAAACTATTGTTTGTCTCAATTCATGTGATCATTTTGTAACCCTAAAGCAGCATCGAGTGTCTTTCCATAAAAAGTTTACTAGGAGAAAGACTAAGTCAAAGTTAATGCATTTCGATGTTTTCAGTTCCATTGAGGAGGATTTCTTAGGTGGTACTTTGTTACTTTTATTAATGATGTTATTCACAAGATTTGGGTCTTCATATTGAAAACAAAAGGCCAAGTATTTGAGGCCTTTAGGAGATTCATGCCATGGTGGAGAGGGAGATGCAGAGAAAGTTAAAATATCTCTAAATTGACAATAAAGGCGAGTACACCTCCAATAAGTTTGAGGACCATTGTGCGAGACATGGTATAATACATGAGAAGATATACCTGGTACTCCATAACATAATGGTGTTACAGAGAGGATGAATATAACCATTGTGGAGAAGGCTCGATGCATGCTCCAAATGTCTAATCTACCAAAATCCTTTTGGGCTGAGGTAGTACAAACCATTGTATATGTGATCAACAAAAGTCCTTCAATCCCTTTGGATCTTTATATTCCCGAGAGAGCATGGAAAGGAAAGAATTTGACTTATATGTGTATAAGGCTATTTAAAAGCAAAGCTTTTAAGCATATGTCAAAAGAGTAAAGATTGTAACTTGGATTCGAAAACAAATCCTTGTATATTTGTTCGACATGGTGATGAGGAGTTTGGCTATAGGCTCTACGACCCCCAAAAAGAAGAAGGTTGCTAAAAGTAGGGATATAGCCTTTTACGAGCATTAAATGGAAGTAGATCTAATCAGAGAAGACAAGATTACTTTTAGCAATTTATCTTTCAGTATAGCAAATTCTTCTCTTATTTATATTTCCAATGAACAATCTATAGGTGAAAGAAGGCAAAGGATATTAGCTAATATAGGATGATAATAACTAGATGTAATCTGATAGGGGTGAGCCACATGAACAACATCCAGTAGAAAATGTAGGAGAAGTCTATGAGCATCATAAGCAGAAAAGGCAACATGCTTAAATGTTGGAAGATGTCTAACTTCAAAGGTCAACTGGAGAGAAGAAGCTTTCAATAAGATAACCTAGTTTAGAATATCTCCTAGCTATTGTTAAGGGGAAGCTAGAGAATTTTCAAGAAGCTTAGTCATTGAAAAAAAGACTCTTGGCATAAGGCAATATAAGAGGAGATGGATTTGTTGAAGAAAAATAAAACCTATGAGTTAGAAAAGCTTCCAAAAAGTAAGAGGGCAATTAAGATGATGTCTATGCATAATGTTTTATGTTTAGTTGTGAGTATAAATTTGGAACTTGAATAGCTTGATGTGAAAACTACCTTCTTACATGGCGATTTAGATGAGCAGATATATATTGAGTTGTTGGAAGGATTCAAAGTAAAAGGAAAAGATGACTTTGTGTGTAAGTATAAGAAGAGTCTTTATGTGCTCAAATAGGTACCAAGACAATGGATAAGAAGTTTAACTTGTTTATGACAAGAAATGATTATAAGTGAACATTAACTGATATTTGCTTATACTTTAGAAAATTTCCTGGTGGTAACTTCATCATTCTTCTCTTGTATATGGATGATATGTTGATAGTAGGGCAAGATGTTAGCATAATGTACAGGTTAAAGGAGGACTTGTTCAAGTCCTTTAATATGAAATATTTGGGTCCGATAAAAAAAATATTGTGAATGGAGATTATTTGTGATAGGAAGGTTGGAAAGTTGTGGTTGTCATGAGAAAGATATATTAAATGGGTGCTTAAGAGGTTCAATATGAAGAATGTCAAGTTTGTTAGTATGCTAATAGTAACTCATTTCAAGTTGAGCAAGTAAGCTTATCCTACCAGTAAAAAGGAGAAAACTATTATATCCTTCATTCAGTATTCCTCTATTATTAACTCTTTGATGCAAGCCATAGTGTGCATTAGATTAGACATTGTACACGCAATTGGGTTGGTGACAAAATTTTTATCCAATCCAGGAAAGGTACAATAGGAAGCAGTAAAGTAGATCTTCAAGTATTTGTAAGGCGCTTCCATATTATGTTTATGTTTTGGAGGCAGTGTACCAATTTTACAAGGATATATATATATAAACATGGTTGATGATTTCGCTAATAGAAAGTCACTTAGGTTACTTGTTCAAATTTATTAGGAAGCCATTTCTTTGCAATCCAAGCTCCAGAAGTGTATAGCTTTGTCTACTACTGAGGCAGAATATGTTGCATTCGTAAAAGCAACTAAGGTTATGCATTGGTTAAAGTAGTTTCTTGAAGAATTGGACATGGTGATCGCGGCTTATCGTTCAATTTAGAAATTGATTCTTGGAAACCGGTCAAATAAAATTTATACCAAGAATTGCAACACAG
>JANIHZ010000009.1:33510714-33521814 GCA_027478365.1 Erythroxylum rufum | reverse complement strand
AAAATGGAAATAAAATAAAATTTTAAAAATAATACTATTTGCGACGTTTTTGTATAAACGTCACAGAAGGAAATGTTGCGGAATGTGACTTTCTGCGATGTTTCCTAAAACATCGCGGAATGTGACTTTCCGTGACGTTTCCAAAAAACGTTGTGGAATGTGACTTTCCATGGCGTTCCAAAAAATGTCGCAGAAAGACAAATCTTTCAATGATATTTTTTAAAACGTCGCGGAATGTCCGTATTTTTCATGACGTTTTATGGGAAACATCGCAGAAACCTCTTGCCTACACCACATTCTGCGATATTTTTGTGACATTTTTTAAAACATCGCAAATTGTATTCTGTGACGTTTTTTGAGATTTTGTTATGTTTTTTAAACGTCATAAATTGTGTTGTTTTCTTGTAGTGTATGTAAACAGTTCTTATAACTTTGCCTAGAAAGTATGAGTTCAAAGTTTCTTTAGTAAAAGAGTATAAGAATTTATTAAATACATGCTTGATAGAATTGATAAATGCATTATAGGCACAAGAGCAAAGGAGAATCATTGGGAAAAGAGAATTCATGTTCCTTTAAAAAAAAGGCAAAGAAAAGAAGAACAATTCTTACTAACCTCACCAATATGACTGATGAAATTCAACGTCAATACAATAAGATTTAGAACCATTCGATCAAAGACATATTAATTCAAAACCATGAACACGAACATAACAAAATGATATGGATCACCACACTCCAAAACAATAGAGATTGAGAGGGATAAGATCCCAAGGTTTTGATTACCATTGGGAAGTTAGATAAAATCAAAGTTTTTAGAGAACCTTGAGAAATAACACTCTAAAAGATGTAAGAAAACTCTATAATCGTACCTTTTATGAATCAATAGTAAGGTAATCTCACAATTTCAAACATAATAAAACCTCATATAAGTATGAAACTCGTAAAACTAGAGTCATAAAAGGAAATACAACTTGAAACGCAAAATAATAACTAATTAAAGTACGAGGCCAATGTTTGTCTTAGTTAAAACCAGTGCTTGTTTTGGACAATTAGTATGTAACCAACAACAAGTTTGATATTGGTTACATGTCAAACTCCTACATTGATTTGCTTTTAGAACTCTAGTATATAAAATCCAAAAAAAAGCCTAGCATCGGCCATAAGTATGACTCCAACTCATAGCATATTATGTTTCCTGGCACTTCAACACTTTGTGCAAGATTGTTGCTAGCTGTTTCCTAAGTCCGACACTGATTACATTTTGTACCTATAATTGTTCAGGCTCTTCACTTGGATCATTATTATCGGTCTAATTTCAACCTCTTAAATTATCCAAATCTCACTCGTTATATAGAGATCTAATATAAAGCCATTGAAAGTTTTTTTGGACCTTTCTTATTATACTTTGTGTCAATGGACTTCTAATATATCCTTTAAAGGATCGACAACAAATTTTGATGCATGAATAGCATATGATTGATTCCTATTAATTCCCTTTTATTAAAAAATATTTGTCCTCAAATTAGCATCTTCCTGTACAAAATCAAACGAAGATAAAATTGCCACATTGAAAGTAGTATGAACTTTATATTCACCTGGTAAGCCGATCTTAAGGGTATTATTAGCCACTCTTTCTACAACTTAAAATGGTCCATCCCTTATTGGTTGTAGCTTAGATTTTTGCTTGCTTGAAAACTTTTTCTTTTGCAAGTGCACCAAAACTCAATCTCCAGGTTCGAATATCATTATCTTCCTCTCTTTATTAGCTTGGTTGATTCTTAATGTTCAGGCTTGCCTTCTTATGAAGTTTCTTCACTAAATCAACTTTCCTTTTAGCATCCAAGTTACTGCTTTCACCTGAAGGATATGCACATGATTTAAAGGAGACAATAGGATAAATCTATAAATAATCTTAAATAGTGTAAAACTTGTAATGTTATGGACAATAATATTATAAGTAAGTTTAATAAAAGGTAATGAGTTTTCCCAGGTCCTAATATTCCTATCAAAAATAACATATGATAATGCTCCTAAAGTCCTATTAACCACTTTGATTTGTTCATCAATCAGTGGGTGACAAGTTGTAGAAAACAATAACTTAGTTCTCTGTTTTCTCACAAACTCTTTTAAAGTAGTTGAAGAACTTAACATCTTTATCCGATGTTATAGTTCTAAGAATTCCATATAGTTTAATATTCTACTTAAAAATAATTCAGTAATATAGGACGCATCATTAATTTTTTGACTTGCAATAAAATATGACATCATAAAAATCTTATCCACTTCTATAAAAATTGAATCTTTACCACTCCTAGATCTAAGTAACCCTAAAATAAAATTCGTTAAAGGATCTACCCATGATTTAGTAGGTATAAATAAAGGTGTATATAACCTATGAGATTGTACTCTAGAATTGGCCTACCAAGTAACACATCTCTCACATACCCTCTTTATATCTCTCCTCATATATGGCCGACAGAGTCTTTTTAACACTAAAATTTCCCATCAAACTTCTTCCATACAACTTAAAAACAACACCCTCAAAGAACTATGAGGCACATATAATTAGTTCTCTCTAAACAAATGCCCTTTATGTTTGTGGAACTTTTTAAAAGTTGGAACCTTGCATGCTTTAAACACATTACTAAATTCATGATCATTATTATTTGAGTCCCCATTATGCAAAAAACTAATCCATTTATAATGTACAACATTAAAAGATGTATGTCCCCTGGATAATGCATCAACTACTACATTTTCCTTAACTTACTTATATTATACCACATAAGAAAAAGTCCCAATGAACTTTACCCACTTGGCATGTCTCATACTTAACTTACTTTGAACTTGATTATATTTCAATAACTTATGATCTATATGTATCACAAACTTCTTAGGTTATAAGTAATGTCATTATGTAAATGCATACTTCTTTCTATCATAGGTTGGGTAATTTAAAGTTGTCCTGTTAAGATTCTCATTAAATATACTATTAGCCTTCTATCCTGCATCAACATTGCTCCAATTGTTACATCTGAAGTACGACATTTGATTTTAAAGGTGTTGATAAAATTAGATGAAACGCTCTCTCTTGATCTTCATCCCACTTAAACCCTACATCCTTCTTTATTATATAGTTCATGGTGTTAAAAGTTGTTAACGAATCACCTATAAAAACTAGTCAACCTATAAAAACTCCTATCTATAAAAACTCCTATCAATCACTATCAGTTTTTGGTGCTAGTCACTCTCTAATAGCTATTATTTCTCCTCATCTATAATAAAAAATATAACTTGTTTAGTGTAAAAAAATTCACTTCTTCAAATTGGCATACAATTTTTCTTAACTAAGCATATGCAAAACCTTTTTCTAAATGCTCAACAATAGCCTTACTACAAACATGAAAGTATAAAACTACAAACTTGCCTAAAAATTCACGCAAAATATAGATCACCAATCTTATGAAAGTAATAAGTATATTAGTCAAACAAAAAGGTATTACTAACCACTCATACAATTCATGTTTAGTTTTAAAGACAATTTTTCACTCATCTTTTTTTCTAATCCTAATTTGATAGTAACTACTATATTTTAAATCAACCTTAAAGAATAAACAAGTACAAAATAACTCATCTAGCCTATCATTTAATCTAGGAATAAGATGTCGATACTTTACAATAATTTTGTTAATGGCGCAAAATATCTCCAAGTCCAATCTTTCTTCGTTATTAGCAAAATAGAAATAATATATAGGCTCAAACCCTACCTTACATAGCCCTTCTCCAAAATTTTCTGTACCTACTTTTGTCTCTCTTATATCTCCTTCATATTTATTCAAAGATTGGTGTCTTTGGAATTTGTACAACCAAAATAAAGTTAATTTGATGCACTATTCCTTGAATAGGCAGTAATCCACTTAGTATATCCTCTTTGACAAGATCTTTAAACTCCTACAAAAGAGACATAATACCATTAGGTAAAGTAACATTAGCATTAACTTGGTGAGAAATGAAAGATTCTTAGCATCTAGTGCTTGACTAAGAATGCCTCTCTTACATCCCCCACACTCGATACTAAGCTCACACTTGTCTCCTCGTGTTTTTCTCTTAATTTTGCTTTGTCCAACGTATTTGAAAATTTTCTAAGTGTTTATTCTCGTTTCTTTTCTCTCACTCTCATATATTTTGAGCTGATTTTTGTGCATTTGCTTTGACGACAATGGAGTGAGGGTGATTGCTTTGCCATTCACGATAAAAGAATATCAATTTTTGTACCTGTCATGCATGACCCTCGTATTGAATTGCTAAAGACGTCCCAACAAAAGGTGTCCCACTTACATGAAAGCCACATTACACGTCATCTCAAACTTGTACCTCCTAATGGAAAAGAAATTACCTTTTTCGTTACCCTAATCTTCTCTCTCATTCAACTACATTAGTATAACTTTCTCTATCTATGATCGTATTAAGCTCAATTTTTAATTGAACATCTGATCTAATATGAAATAGGCTCTCTTGATTTAGAATAGAAAAAAGAAGAAAAAAAAACTCAAAAGAGCTACACATGAAGCAAATCGAGCCAACACATACTCATTTAGACAACCAAACTGCAATTGCAATTTTAAATAATTATATTTTTAATGATAAGACAATAATTTAAGATTAAATTATATCACTTAAAAAAAGAACAGAAGAATGGTGAAACTGAACTGCTTTATTGCAAGATCAAAAATCAAATTATAAATTTATCAGCCAAAACTCTTACCAAAAGATAGATTTAAAGTAATAAGAAATAAATTAATATTTTACAACTGTTAAGAGGAGTAAGAGTTGAAAACATCTCTTTAGGTTGTTATATGAACACACACAAAAAATGTTATAAATACTTGGTCAACAAACCAAATGTTTAAGAAATGATTTTTGTAAACTTTTTGCCTTAATTTGGCATTAAAAATCGGTTAAACTTGATATCAACAAATTATTTTTCTCCTCTGTCATGTTTGGCTCCAAAGCAATGCAGTGAATAAAACATATAAACCTTCAGCTACAGAACCTTTTTGCTATCATATATTTCTGTCACTGTCTGACTAATAGTAACTCTTAAACTGTATCTGTTGCTTTGTTCTTCTGTCGTATAAGAGCAAATTTTGATATGAACTACAATTTGTAGGTAAGGGAAGCTGGTGTAATGAGAAATGCAGGACTTTTGTCGAACTTGAAGTTATAGGAGGCTGTCCACTAGTGAGCTGCAGGCCAATCTGGTTGATGTTTCTCAGTATAAACCTGTTACATGCTAAGATTTGAATACTGACAAGGGTTGGGAATTAATTCAAATTCTTTTATAATAAGTTTTAGATTATCTTTAATCTTATCTTATAAGCTAGATTTAGTGGCTAAAAAATTTATTTAGTTGTTTGTATTTTGTCTATATAAAGCAATCAAGTTCAATAATAAAAGTATGAAAGTGTTACGTATTGTTTAAACTTTATCTTATCCCTTCTTATTCTTCTTCTTTATCTTTAAAATTTCAACATGGTATCAGAGCCTTAAATTCTTTAGGGACTGTGAAAATGATAAAGGGCGTTTATCTAGCAAAAGTTCCATCACTAAAAAAAGGAAGGAAACAATCTCCAATGTACAAATTGTAAGAAGCCGAGTCATGAAGAGGAATATTATTGACACAAAAGAAAGCTTCAATGTTATAACTGAAAAAGATTTGATCATTTGCAAAAGCATTGCAGATGTAAAAAAGAAGAACATAAAATATTAAAGTAAGGTAATGAAAAAATACATCATACAAATTAGAAATTTGGTGAAGAAAAGTACTTCACAAAATATTCTGAAGATTAGGAGAGATATACTATATCCAAAAAATTTGAATTAAAAGGAAATTTTGAGAATTAATTCATATTTTAAAATTGTTTAAATTCCTTTAGAATAGATTTTAAATTATCTTTAATCTTATTTTATAAGCTAAATTTAGTACTGAAAAATCTATTTAGTTATTTATATTTTATCTAATATTCAATAATAAAAATATGAAAGAATTACGTAATGTTTAAACTTTATCTTGTCCCTTCTTATTCTTGTTCTTTATCTTTAAAATTCCAACACCAAGAAATTACTTTAGGGAAAAGGTTATTGGTTGATAAGAGAATTTGTCTGACGAATGAAACTGAAAGCAAGCAAAAACACCTGACTGCTACAAAAACTAAAAAACATTGAGTGATTCTTGGCTGTTGAGGACTGAATTAGAATAGAAGCTAAAGTTCAGAGATTAAATTTATGTTTTGGCCATACATAAGATACACAAAGATAACAGATTATGCTCTGAACACTAATATATACTCACAACTTGGTTCTTTCTAATCAAAGAACAACCTCTATATATGGAGAGCTAAATATATACACACTGATCTATCAATTTTACTTCTCGTGTGCATGGCTGCAACGCATGATAGAGTCACAGCAACTCCTAAGCAAAAATTTTCCAGCAATTATGGTACCTCAGTTTACACCTGATGTAATTTCATTTATCCTGTTACAATGCAGTAGAAAAGTGTCAATATATCAGGCATCAAAACATTATGGGAATATGTTATTTTCCAGTCATTCAAAGTTCTACGTGCTAAAAATCTTCAAATCAGCCAGTTTTTGCTCAAACTTAGACAAACGTGAAGTAACCATGTACCTTTTCTTAGTGAATTGTTTTTGCAAATCGTCCCTTGATTCTGGTCCTGCCTTCTGCCCTAGCTTTCCTGGATTCATACCTAATGTGCTTATCGTATCTGTTATTTTGTATTGAAAGAAGAATGTTAGCTTAGAAATAACACGTATGATAAGAAGAACCAGAATGAAGTTCCTTACCAAGCTTCTCAACAGTTCTTCACAGTGTAGAAGGATTCCCATGAAGATAATAACAATTATGATAGTATAATTTCAAGCAATAAACATTTTGATAGCATTTCTTGCAAATTTTGCACTATGAACTTCCCAACCAAATCATTTATCCAAGCGCAATTCATTAACTTAAACATAATTAACTTCATCAGAGCATTGGAAATGAACCATCAAAATCTTGGATATCACAAATCAATTAAAGAATAGCAATCAATCAGACTTGATAACTTTATCCATCATAATTGGTTTGAACTTTGTGAATCTATTTACAGCTAATCTTCTTTCTTCCTCCTGAAAATTTGTTAAAATTTTCTTCATGTAGGAAATTCCAGTAAATTATATTAAAGATATAGTCATTCACCCTTAAATGTGTAGCTGTTAAAGGAATGTGAATTTGAGAAATTGTACCTTCTTGTTTTCTTCTTCTCCTTGTACCGTGAGATTGCAGAGTCTCTCTCCTGACTGTTTATTTCATGGGATGCAACTTTTGGGAGTAGTAATGAGGTTGAATGCATAAAAGGATGTGTTTGTGCTTCACCACCATCATTAGTATTACTAGCACTACCACCAAAATCAGACTGTTTGTCTGGAACAGCATAGCTTTCCTCCAAGTTTGTTTTCAGTGTTGCAGAAGAAAGAAAAGTATTATTTATAGCCTCATCAGTATCATTTAACCACGGAAACCCGTTTTCCTGCATCTAGCAATGAACTTGAATTAAGTAATCCAGAAGAAGAACATATCTCATCATTCAAAAACGAAAATTTTGAATAAAGAAACTTGATGACGAGTTCACTAGAGATTACTGTTTGGATTAACTAGTCACAACCAGGGCACTCACTAAAAATATCTCATTGGTACTAGCAACGACAGAAAGAAAGAATGAAGATAAATAAATGCACATTATGACCCCAATCTCAAATCATAAAATCTGGGCATAGTTAAGGAGTGGAAATAATCCAAAAACCCACAAAAAAAGAAATATTATTAGCAACAAATCAATGATTGAGAAAGGAAGGAAGAAACTTGCACGAAGAGGATTCAAGCAGATCTAGTATCCCCTACCCATTTTCCATGTAATAATAGAAAAGTTTACAGACCCTATACCTGAAGGAGTTATGAAAAGTAAAGAAGCTTTACCTCATAGTCTGCGAAAGAAGTAAGCCTTGTTTCGTGCTCATAATCCTTAAACACATGTGTGCTGCCAGGGGACTGGATAACATTTACAGGGTGAAAGTCTCCATTTTCATAACTAAAGTCAGGTTCCAGGCTCGCTAGTTCACGAAGCTGACGAAGTATTTCTTCTTTGTGTTGCCCACAAGCAGCATTACGATTCTGATTCAACAATGATAGCCTGAGCCAAGTCAAAATCACAATAACCTATAGGAAAACTTAAGTAATACTTAGGCGCCAAGAAATAAACTCTAGCCTAGATAATTCAAGAAATAGAGCAGAGACAAACAAGCAAAACAAATGAAACAAACTTGTCCTCCAATTTCATGTACCCAAACAAGATTTTGAGCAATAAAAAGGTACATGGATATGTGAAACCAGAAAAACCTACATATTCAGTAAAGGAACCTAAAAGCGTACAACTTTCATTAGAAGGTTGACAATTCCATCAAAAGGTAACGGTTCACTCCCTTCACAAGCAGTATTAAAAAACACAAAAGCAAATGAAAACTCAAGAGAAGCAAATAGATAATTGCCTTAGGCAAAGGAGGTACTCCCAAAGCCTGAAAATTGTGATCGGAGTCACTTGAAGCTATCAACTCGTCCATGCTAACCACAGTAGGACTCTCCCAAACTAACAAATCCGGGTACCCATCAGCTAAACACGACCCATCTTGCTCAGACCCAAGAAAGTCATCACCCTTTTCACCTAAAAGAAGCGTTTTTTTGCCGCCAAGTTCTTCAAGGCCCAAAACATTCACCAACTCGGTCACTGAAGGATACTCTGTAAACCCCTCAATTGGCCTCCTATTGTGCAAGGAAGAAGAAGAAGAAGAAAGACCGTGCCTTTCCCAGTCACAATTCTGGCAGAGAACACAGTGCTCTGTTTCGCAGAAGATTGAAACTGGTGCATCATCACAGGCGTCGCAGAGCTGTGTCCGTGTATGCTTGGAGAAGAGCTGATTTGTTGAGTGAACTTCGCGATCGCAAGCAAGGCATAGCTTGGCAGAGTCAGCTCTGCAATAAAGAAGCGCTGTGGCTTCGTTACAGTAATCACAGAGCCGTCCTTTTTGCTGCTCCTGTTTGGGTTTCATGGTCTGGTCTTGATTTGTAGATGGTCTTGAAGATTCAGTGATTTGGCTGCCCAGACATCAACCAATGTCTTTCATGTCCTCGGTGTGACGAAACAGTAAAGAAAAGGTGAAGTACATAGCCTTAATGAGGCCCTAAAAGTATCTTGGTTTTTTACAGCGACAGATATAGGCTGACAAGATCTTAGCGTTTCTTGCTGCACAAGGATAAGAAGAATCTTGAAAGAGTTGTGTTGATTTTTCTTTCTTCCGATAATTAAGAGATTGATATGATGTTTGGACCTTTTTGGATGGTGGACACAGGGGCCTTGCCGCTGCTTAAAGTTCAAACTTCTTGATTCAGTTGCCAGACTCTGTTTAGCTTAATCTTATACGCTTTAACGAGTTTTGGGAAGGCTTTAGAAGCCATTGATCAAATAGGTCATTAACTTCAACTGGGGCCAACGACACTGAAGAGAACGTGACCCTGTACTAACCTTCAACAGCTTTCAGCTGTCATTCTTATTGAAAAGGTTGGTTATTACTGACCATATTCACTACAAATATCGATTTTTAATGGAAAGGTTTTACCAATATAAAGCGAAAAGTTCAAAAAACAAACAAACAAACAAACAAAGATGTTACGGTGGGGAAGAGTGTGTTGCCTACTTGGATCTCTTTTAAAGAATCTCAAATCAAGTAAAAGAGTTTGCACTAAAGGCCTTTCAACCTAAGATCAAAAGGGTTGAGTTCCAGGACCCTTGGAAACTAGCAATGCACATAGGATTAATAAACACTCAAATATTGATGGCGCCATTATATTAGAAGAAGAACTGTAACGGATTGTGGTGTGCTGTTCCTAATTACTCTTCATTAAGGACCATTGTAAGCTTCACTGAATTCAGCTTTTGTCTTTTCTGCGACAACATTAGACATGTCAACGTCCTAATTCATTGGATGTGATGTGCTGCACCCCCTTTCCAGCTTTCCTTTCCAACGTGGTGGGGCTTTTATTACAGAACTTGCACGAAATTAGTCCACGAAGCCCTACATACATACACTTGTCACCTAAAAAGATCAGCCTCGCGTTTCCAAGGAATCATACGAAAATCTTTGACAGATTTGAATGGTTGTGTGAATTTCCCAAGTCTCATATGGTTTTGGATGATGAATCGGTGTTTCAAAATGGTTCCAAATTATCTACTCCCGATCTCATACTCCAACATCATCTTTTTCTTTTTGATCAAAATTATACTTTAAACGCCATAATTTAATCTGAACTTTAATATTTTGAGTATTTAAATTGAACTTCAATACATACAAAAACGTTCAAACCGAATCTTATAAGAACAAAATTTGACAAAGGTTACTATTTATTACTTAAATTTTACATCATATATGACGTAATTTATTTTAAACTTTTGTATATTAGTGAGACCATATTATTATTTTTAAATAAAAGTGGGGTCAAAAACTAGGTATAAAACTCAATATTTTGAGTCCGGTTATTCTTCAATTCTCACCGTATTGAGCTTCTTTTATCACGTCTTTGATGGTGGTTACACTTTCTTATGTTGGGATGCCATTAACTCCGTTGATTTTGATCCAAATGTTGGGAAATTGAATTTGGTCCCGACTCATCATTATCATTATCATCATTGCACTCAGTTTAAAATCTCACAATGAAGCAAGATCTGAGGAGGTCATATAATATGCAGCCTTACTCCTATATAAAAGAGAGATTATTTTCGAGAGACCCACATACAGATGTAACATGCAAAATAATAATGTAGGACAAAAAAAAGCTTAATAAGAATATAAATTACTAATATAGATAAATAAATAAATATACAATAAGAAAATAATAGCAATAACGATACAAATAAAAGGGATATATATATATATATATAGACAACTTAGTAGATGGAATAAAGACAAATAAAATTTCTATTAATAATA
>JANIHZ010000009.1:33484875-33495658 GCA_027478365.1 Erythroxylum rufum | reverse complement strand
GTTTTATCACATAATGCATACACAAGTAGTCAGAATCCTAGTGTTCTCCAATGGGAAGCTTATGGATGTGTTGATCACTAGTCCCGAGGACTTTCACTTCAACCTTGTTGGTGTCAAAGGCCAAAATTATATGACCATAGTAATGCTCTTGATGATTTGATTCAAACTTGCAATGTTCACCTGTTAGCTTTAATCCTAAAAACTTCTCCTTAATCAATTTGATTTTAATCATGCCAATAACAATTGGGTTATTATCCAAAACAAACCCCTAAGGAATTGTTGTTTCTTATGATAGTTTTTCTCCCAACATTTCTACGTTATTAAGGACAATTGAAGTTGATACTCCTAATTTTCTTAGTCTTGTTTTTTTTTTCCACTCCACTTATGGTCAACTGTAGATCTTTCATTGCTACCTATTGACCTCTTACAGAATTGCGTAAAATTTAATTATTTTTTCTACGTATGACATAAAATTCAAGTAAAGTTATAAAAACAATGTAGCCTAAATAATTTTATATTATATAAAGCACTTATGTTATTCTATGTTAGCTTCAAATATTTAAAATTATAATAAAATCTAGTTTATACAATTTTATTTAATAAATCAAGCGTATAATTTTGTCTTATGTATTATATATCTTTACCTTGATCATGCTAAAAAAGCCCACTACCTTTCCATACTTTTCATTCTCCAAGTAAATTGATCGAAAAATGTTAACAAATGTGGAAAATTATTTGTTGAATTTTTTTATTAAATAAGATTTAGTTGAAGCCTTATACTCATAAACTATATCCTCCTTTTGACAATCTCACCTATATTGATTAGATGATAGATGTTTTCTTTTAAAGAAACAAAATAATAAATATATAAATTCATAATAGTTAACTGTTAGTACATATTGTCTATAAAATTTTGTAAATTGATAAAAGAACATATGAGTTACTAATATTTGAATTAAGATAAAATGTTAAATTTTTGTATGCTCTTTTACTAAAGCTTTAAGTTTAACATTATTATCAAACCGTATTTTACCAAAAAATTGTCTTGTCTTAATTTTTTTTCTTAAATCAGAACTTTGAAGGAGAAGAAGCATCGTACATTTACCTTTAAATTGTGACAACCGTTTACCAACTTAAATGTGGTGCCATGATTCTTGTCATGAAATTCCACAAAATTTAACACAAAAGTCCATCTCCAAAGTCTATGGAGACGGATGAATACCATTTGATACCGTTCTTCTAAAATTTCAAAGAAGAAGACAAATCGTTCTGGTTTACGTCGCGTGTGCAATCTGATAATTTGGATTTGTGGGGTTAAGACTTT
The DNA here is from genome assembly GCA_027478365.1 of Erythroxylum rufum. Classification (NCBI taxonomy): domain Eukaryota; kingdom Viridiplantae; phylum Streptophyta; class Magnoliopsida; order Malpighiales; family Erythroxylaceae; genus Erythroxylum; species Erythroxylum rufum. The sequence goes on along the minus strand of JANIHZ010000009.1, from coordinate 33,494,334 downwards.
CTGTGGAAGTTAAAGAGAACATTTTATTCAACCGAGAATGATTGATACTTGCATTAAATATGACTTTGTTTCAAAATGCGACTCAGTCTTGCTGGAAAAAAAAAAAAAAGGGAAAAGGATCGTTTCTTCTTTGTTTGGTTGGGTATGCTTATACACGACTACCCCTCTTCCCGAAAGCTTCACGGCGACTTCTTTACGACGACAAACGACCGCCCGTAGGGAGTTTACTGCACAAGGCCCCTGCAGAGGAAAAGCTTGATCCCAGCGAATAGAAGATGCTCAGCTCCGCATGACATAGGGATTAGCAAACTTTCGGGAAGAACATAAAATAGTAGAGGATCCAGCATGTGGAACACGGCGATCGTTAGAAATTCACGAATAGCTTTCTATCATGTCACTTGCAGTTGAATGTTTCTAGTCTGCAACTTGGATTGCAACTTTCTATCATGTCACTTGCAGTTGAATATTTCTAGTCTGCAACCTTGACTGCAGCCTTACATGAACGGAAAATACAACAAAGACAGGACTTCATCAGCTTTCTATCGTGTCACTAACTTGACAGAAATATATTATAATTTTTTTTTTTTGGTTCCATAATGTCATATGTACACCACATAATTTTCTTAAATATTCAAAATTTTAAAAAAAGTTTAGAAAACCCAATTAATTTTTTATCAATATCTTTTATCCTTGAAAAGACTTGAGAGTTGAAATTCTCAACTTTTTTTTGGGGGGTTAGCTCGTGTGCTAGGAGGGTCCCAATTATAAAAAGGTGTCTTTAAGTCATCCACTCCCAGACTAATCCTCGCTCGCGCCGAGTCAGCCCGTAAGAAGTAAAGTGCTGGCCAAACAGATTTATCTATTCCTATGACTCAAATTCGAGACCTCTGATTAAGGGATGAGAGTGCTGAACCACTCACATCAACTTGTTTGGTTAAATCTTAACTTTTTATTTATTTATAATTTCAGTCTAGGGGTTTGGATCGACAAAAAAAAAGAACAAAAAAATTGTAGAATAAGTGATGTTTGTCAAGCTAGGAGATAAGCTAACAGATTAGACATAATCTAGTTGAAGGTAACTGTTCGACTAATCAAATATGTTTAGAAATTAGTTGTTGTAATGAGTATGCTGTGTGTCTTGTTAGAATTTTATGGGCCACGTGTATACATATATGTATGTAGAATTCTATCTTGATTATAGGCCTAATAAAATGTGATCTAACTTTAGTTAATTAATAGGGCCTACAGAAATATTTATTAATTATTAGTATAGGCCTGATGTGTTGAAGCCCATTACGAGTCATTGTGGTTAATGGGCCCACAATGGCCCGTAAGTTAAAATTGACTATAAATAAGGTTGTGGTCTACAAATCAGATTCACTCTTGACATTTTCTTTGAAAAAGATCTTGTTAATTTTCTCTGTTCCATAAGGAAAATTCATTCGGTATTTGAATCTTGGCTTGGAAAAACATATCCATCAAGTTTTGCTGTTTACACATTCGGGAGGCGCTAACTGGTCTTGCTAAGTGACAAAAAAAGGTGGCACAATGGCATATCCAAGTGAATTAAATAAAAACACTTCTCTAAAGGCTTCATAAGAAATTACATATGATTCTATATATTGAAAATTATTGTTACTATTCTAATTATCTAAAAAATATTTTGTAATATTAAAAATAAAAAAACTTATGTTACTCTAATGTTAAGCTCTTTTAATAAATATTGTAAAATAATTAACACATGTAATGATATTCCTATAATTAGTATAACTTAGTTCTAATAATTTATCTTTTTTATATATGGAAAAATGTTTTAAGGATGTTCTGATAAATAGTTTTTATAATATAAAACTTTTAAAATAAATTATGATATAGTGATTTTATATTAATCATATACACTATATGTATACAATTATATAATAATTTTTATTGAAATAATCTGATAAATGTCTAACAAGAGATTTCTTCTTTATATAGTTTTTAATTTATAAAATAATAAAAATTTTAAAAAATTAAACCATAAAAAAGTTCCAAAACATTTTATCCAAAAAAAATCCTTGTCAGTTTTACTTGGTATCTGTTGGTCCAGCATGTTCTCATCAAAAAATTGGGTTTTAAAAAACACAATAAGACTAACAGGTGATTGCTAAAATATCTTATGATATTTCCAGTCTCTAGCAAACTAAGATACCATCAGCAGAAGAAAAAGAGCAAAAGGCAAGGAATGTAATGCCTTTTTCTTTTATCTTAGAAAAAGAAGAGGAATATATTGACGCATAAAATCAATAAAGCCAGAGAATTTTTCCTTGTAAGCTTTTTGCAAATGGAAGAAGGCAATAGGGAGTTATAAAAGTTGGTGTCCCAGATGTTCATCTACACTCCGTCCATTCTTTATTTTCATTTTTCGGCTCTTTCATCAGGAATTTTCTTTACCATTGACAATTATGTAATGTATCTTGATTCTTATTTTTCTTAGAGAATCCAACCTTTGCGATTTGTACATGCATCAAAGAATACTCAGGGAATCATATACTGATAACACCAAATAAGCATCTGCGTGTAATGGAATATGTCGGTAGAAATTTGTATGGTATGGTTCAAGGTTTTGATGTTCAGGATGCACCATTGAAATGCAGTAGAAGTTCTTCATTTGCTTAACAACTTTACAGACGGTGAAATGTCAGAAATTTGAATTTACTATTTCAACGAGCGGAGCAACTTATATAAGGTTGACTTCTTAAATGAAAGGAAGCACTTTACACACTAGCTACCTGCTAATCAAAAGCTATATAAGCACTAAAACACAAATAGCTTAAGCTTCTTAATACATAGCACATTAGACTATACTAATCAAGCCAATTTTTATTCTTCCAAACTTGAATTGGGATCGTAGTAAATTTTTTAGAGGAAGCTTGTTAGGGCTTAAGCATTTGATTGAGAGTGCCACTTAAATGGAGGGACATGACTTCATTGGTGGATCCCATAAACTTTCCACCGATGAAAACTGCTGGCACAGGCGCATTGCACCCAAGCCTCACAATGGCTTTCTCCATTTCTCGACCATCAGGATCTCGGTCAATGTCGTGTACAAGAGGCTCTACTCCAATCTCTTGGAATAGAATTTTGACAGCGTAGCACAGGCAACATGAGCTCTTGCTGAATATCACTACCCGTTTTGTCGAGGCCAATCCTAGCACCTTGTCCATGCTGATAATCCTGGATTGAAAATGTTTGCCTGATACGGGAAGAAGTTATTTAGTCTAGTCGAGATAAGTTCTTGGCTTTTCTTGGATTTTTTATTGGAAACAGAAGACCATTGGATCGAATTCTGAGTTAGGAAAGATTATAAGGGGGAAGTGAGCAGGAGGAAAGGAGTTTAAAGCTGAAGGTTATTTGAACTTATGCCGTCGAGCTAGACTATTTATAGGGATAGGTAACAATGAGTCCATTGTTTGAATAAGAACATTCAAAAGTGGAGCAGCTTTGGTTAGATGCCCAAATTGATGAAAGTTACTTTTGAAGATTGAGACTACTGTACTTCGATGAGCCGAACATGTTGGAACTTGTATTTCCTGAACCACAGTTATCAGTCAAGACTCAGCCTTTATTAATATCGTAACCTTCTTCAAATGTGGAAAAGCTTTGAAGAGACTCGTGCACATATGAGTATGCAAAACAGAGAACGTGTACATCCTACGGACCGTGTATCAACCTTGGCTGATATTATATATGGACTAATCATAATTCGAAACACAACCAAAGATGAAAACTACCATAAGGCTTTTCAATTTTTATCAGATTCCCGCAATCACAACTTTTAAGTCCTTGTGCTGAAAGATTGGGAATGTGATTGCTTTCGGTTGCAGTGATTCCTTGTGCAGCCTCCACCAACTTGCACGATTCCTTCAATCAAAACCGCACGAGAGGCTCAAGTTTTCACAGTTTATAGCTGCACTGACTCCAATCAGCTATGCTCTCGCATGCGTGGATTCAGCCTCCGAATGGCTTGAACGGCTACGCGTGCATAAGATAAGGAGAACATTTCTTTATTGAAAATGGTATATACTTGTCCTCGCATGACAGTCCGTCTCTAGACATTTTAAAGTCGTAACAGTAGTTGGTGTGATTCAGAGGCAAAAAGTGGAGCTATCGAGGGTATCCTATGTATGTTCACAGCACGATAGTAAATCCTATTGTCAAATGATTTTGTGCCTCCAGTACGAAGTCTTGAGAAATTTAAAGAACTCAAATCTGATACTTGTGAGAGCAAAGTATTGTAGAGATTGTTAGATGTCGACAAAGTGTAAGATTAATTGATTATGATAATAATATTTAAGGAAAAAGAAAATTTGATGAATAAGTATATTGATTTAGTTTAATGTCACTATTAAACATTGTTTAGTATGTTAGTCATAGATATTAGATGAGGTAAATTTAAAAGTTATAAAAATTAAAAAAAATTATAAATCTCAAGAAGACAGTTAAGCTTATTCGAGCTTGTAGGTAAACCAATTTGTCCTACTAATCAGATTTGTGTTAGGCAAATTTAGGAAATTGTTTGATCAATATATTCGATTTTTTTTTTAATAATGTTAATAGAGTTTTTATGCTAAAATCAAAAAACAGAAAAGGAGAGAGAGTAGAAGAGGACAATAAACAATAATAAAAGGCAAATTCGAGCAATAAGGTAAGTGATTATATAAGATTTAAAATGATAGTAAGTATTCAAGTAGTGTTTATTTAGTTTGTACACCAAAAATAGAATTTATGTAGTGTATGCCAATTAGGGTGTGAAATCCTGATTTTTTTCTTATTTTTATTTATTTGTCACTTATTTTTATTATGATTTTATTTTAGTCATGAATTGATGGTCAGAGTGTTATATTTTAGGTGCTTGATTGGATTATTGAATTTGTATAATTGTTAGGAAGGTATAAAATGTGAGTAAATTGAACATAAAATAAGAGAGTGTAATAAAGGGACATACTAGTCCAATATATCTTCAAAATTGAACAACATTTAGTTTTCTAATGTAACTCTTTGTAGAAACATTGGGTTGATGAGAGTTAAGAAGTTACAACAAGTTAAGGGAAATATTTACATTTCCTAAGAAAACAACAAGAGCTGATATCAAACCAAAATATGATAATTTTATGGAAGAAATATGTGGTATATTCTGTTGTAACCACCAAGCACTGTTCAATATTTTCATCGTAACTTTCAATAGGAATGTAGGATTGAGATGATTAAAGAAATTTAAGATATTTCTATACAACTTTTAAGATAGACTCCTAGAGCTAATATCATTTAACCAAACCTCTACCATCAAGTAGTCAATGTTGGTTTGAACTAGCCAAATTTTCCATAAATACATTTTTTAAAAGCATCCAAAACATTAAAAATTGAAGATTTTCAAAGAGGAAGCTTGTAAAAATGTCAAGGAGAGAGAAAAAGCATCTGAAAGGGCTACTTGAAGGATAACACAATAATTTAAATTTTATTTTCAAAAAATAATTTAAAATTTTTACTTGACTCCTACACACTTCAGGAGTTTCTAGGTAGACATTTTGTTTTGGGAAGAGATTTAAGGTACTTTCATACGAAATTTGGTTATTTATGCCATTTAGAGATTTTTAGGTTAATTATCTTGTTGTTTGTGCAAATTAATTATGTTAATGGTGTTATTTAACTATTTGTAACATTTAATTTTTATTTTTAGATAGGTTAATGGAGAACCCTAATTTGGAGTAATAAGTATAATTAGGTTTTTGTTAATTTGATGGTTTTGAGGTTTAGATGATGTCAAAGTAAATCATGGACATATAGTGACAAGTATGCGTGTAAATTGTGATTAAGGTGCATCAACAACTATAATTATTTTGAAATTATATTAGTGATACATTTCCTTATATGACTACCTCATATGTTTGTTTGATAATTTAAATAAATAAATCTTGTTGTTTATGTACTTTAAGGCCTTAAAAGAGTGATTATTGTGTATATATATGAGGTATGCTGACGAGTATGGTTGGCTGGGACCTATTTGCCAGCATTAGAATAAGGTGTATACCATTTTATTGTTTGGGAACTCTATTCGAGGTAAGATCTAGGTGTGTATTGAGGTGAATTAGTTAACATCTATCTTACACATGTATATAGAATTATTTGTTTAGTCTACACCATTATGTGTTGCACTTGTGTGATTACCATAATATGAAACATTATTAAGCTTCTTTTGGTAGGTAGCTTAAAGTGATTAGTAGTGTCATTTAGACATGGTGTTATAGTTCTTTAAATATAGTAATAAATAAGGATAATTTTGTCTTATTTATTTATCTCAATTTTTCCTATCTAACAATATTTTACTCTACTGTGTGTAATTTCATATGATGAACTAATAATAGAGGACAAGTTTGGGGATATTAGTCGATTGAGTTGTGTAATATGCTTTAGATGAATATTGTTGTTATAGATATAATAATGCTTTATTCTAGTAGACTTTGGAGGATTGCTTTTATTATTGTATGCTTTAGGATTTAATTATGGAAGATCGATATATTTTAGTATAAAAGATATTATTAATGATAATTTTGGTGCTTTGAATTATTTTGTTAAATTGTGATAATATGTGTTTAGCCTTATCTCAATTATAGGCTTAGAAAGTTGGGCTCTACTACTAGTTAGTAGGTAAATTGGACTCAAAGTGTGACATAGGTTTTAAGTTAATCATTTGTTATAATATGCTCTTTGATTGTTGATTTATATGATGTTATACTATTAATATGTTTCATGTCTTTGATTTTGGAAACAAAAATTGCAAAAACCCAATATAAGGGTTCTAATAAGTTGAGAATTTAATGAGCTTGATACAATTTAAAAGGGTTCTTTGCTCATATTTAATGTTTATGAATTAAATGATTAGTGATTAAACTTAGCGAAATAACCTAAACTTGGTTTAGTTTGGCCTAAACTAAAGTAAACAGGCTTGGACCAAGTTTGTCAAGTTTCAAACGTGAATCAAAATTTTTTTATAAAAATGTTTAGGCTTTACCATCCATGCTAATAAAACCTCAAACCTAAATATGCATAAAATGATATCATTTTGTTTAACAAATAAAACAACGTGATTTCATTACCAATGAACAACGATGTGAAAATCTCCTAGTCTCTTTACCACTCCAGCCCTAACATTCTCTCTTAGTATCTTTCAATCTCATTCTACCTCTCATTTCTCTCTAGCTCTCTTTTTCTTTGCGTCTTTAAACTCTCCACTTTCCTAGCAATTATCTCTCTCAATCTCTTACTTTATTAGGTCATCGTTCTTCTTCTTCTTCAATTGAACTTGAATATGTCAATATTTAGAGCTAAAAAACATTATTTGGAAAGAACTACTAAAAGAGGTAAGTATGAGATCCACTTAGAAAGAAAATGCTTTTCTTTACAATTTTGAAATAAGATCATACCATAATCCTTTACTCGTTTCTCTATGGTTTGAGCTAATGGTTATATCAAGTTGGAATCACATAATGATTTATTTGAGCATTTTTTGGAGTTTCACTCTCTATAGATGCTTGTATTTCTTTCTATTCTTTTATAATAAAAATAAAGATGAATCGTTTAAATTTTCTTTTTATTTTCATGACTTTAGATGAAGCGGGAGGAACTGCTCCAATTTATGCAAGTTGCAATAACTGGATTGAAAATTAGTGCTAAACTTAGCAAGTAATCATTAAGAGTTAGGTTAGTTTATCTTGGCTATGGCCCATTTTATTCTTTATTTTATGAACTTGATTTTCATGTTTAATTTGTGTTTTTGTGGAATTATATTGTTTTATATTTTTCTTGTTGTATATATTTCAATTATAATAAAGGATGATGGAATAGAGAAATTTTCTTTTTCCTTATTAACTCCTATGAAAACCTAAATGGCATAAAGGTTGTCTTCTTTTTTAATATCACATGTTTTATTCATTATATTGCACTAGTTTGCTTATCCTTCTCTTAATTTTATTGAATTGGTTTTAAGTGGAGCTTTGTTTATTCCCCTATTTTAATTAAAGTTAGTGACCTTTTATTATTAGATTGAACACATAAATATATAAACTTGTTTATTTAATTTAGATATGGCAAGTAAAACCTATTTTAATAAAGTTTGTAGTACTTAACCCTAAAAGTACCCTAGAAAGGAGATTATAAGATATATAACTTAACCTAAATTCTATATAAGAGTTACCCTTTTCTCAATTTTGGCATTCTTTTTAAATCTGATGCAAATGAGATGTTGCAAATGTTATGGATGGTAAATGTTGGGCCCCGTTTCTGAAGCCCAACTATCGAACCGGAGTCAAAAAGCGTGAGCGGGTTTCCTTGTACGGTTATCTCAATGAACCCCCACTTCCTTTGACAAATCCTTGAAAAACAGCACCAAAGGCTATTAATCTCTATGGAAAGGTAGATAAACGTGTTAGGAATCTAATGCTTAAAGTATCGTCTCAATCAGAGGTCGGACGAGAAAACTATAGTCAAGCGAATCCAACATGTTCATGACTCTACTCACATGGTACCTGCCTTGGCATAATTGCCATAATTCTCACTACAGATGTCGTATTATCTTCATCTTTGGACGGTTTGAAGGAAAACTTCGAAATCTACAACGTTCATGAAGATCTCAAGTGAGATTCGGCTCCTACAAGGATCAAAATGGAACAGAAGATATAATGTGAATAGTGCATAAGAATTAAGACGAAGCATTCTGAGACAAAACAAAACTAAGACGAAGCGCATCAAAGTCGGAGCGAAACTAAGACAGAGGAAAAACTAAGACAAAACAATCTAAGACAAAGCAGAAACTAAGAAGAAGCGAATCAAAAACGAAGGAAAAACTAAGACGAAACAAATCTAAGACGAAGTGGACTAAGACGAAGCAGAACTAAGACGAAGGAAAAACTAAGACAAAGCGGAGTCAAACTAAGACGAAGAGAAAAGTCAAACTAAGACGATACGAAACTAAGACGAAGCGTCTTAGGTACAAAACTAAGACAAAGCAGAGTCAAACTAAGACGAAGAAGAAAGTCAAACTAAGATGAAAGGAAAGTTAAACTAAGACGATATGTAACACTGGATTTTTCGAGCCTTTTGTGTTGTTCTGTATTTGGAGATACTACTGTATATTGATGAATATATGGTTGTATGTGAGTTTAAATATGTAATTGGATCCTTTTGGTACATATGCCAGTGATATATATAACATTATGTTCATCGGTAGCGAAATCTTGAAAATTTCCGATACATAAGCTTTTAAGTGTGTAAAACCGAGTCCATCGGATGGATAAGACCGTGGTGGTTAAATTAAATGTATTCTAATGCCTTGGAGGTGATTAGGCATGATTTATAGACTTATTAGACACTTAGAAAGCTAAATTGGAGAAGTTGGTGTACATATGGACTTAATTGCAAAAT
>JANIHZ010000009.1:33053586-33070294 GCA_027478365.1 Erythroxylum rufum | reverse complement strand
AAGTTAAAAAGAGATTTTAATTTATAAAAAACTATTAATTTACAAATATTGACGATCAATTAATAAACTAATGTTTAAAAATAACAGCAATTAAATCAGAAAGTTAAAAATCGAATCGAAAATAAACAATTTTAGATTTTTACCATTTAAGTTTTAAATTATTGGTTGATAGAGCTAATAAACCATTCCTACTATGCAATAGTCTTTAAGTTTCAGTCCTCTTGCTATGCAGTTCTGAAAATTTGTAGAATCCTTTTGCATTAACATCAAAGGCTGTTGCTTAGAATTAGTGTTGATTGAAGAATAGATTATAAAGATATTGGTAAAGTCAAAACCGACCATTGAATGTCTAAGTTAGATACTAAAATATAAAATGATCCGATGATAACTATAATGTCATTGTTTATGTATACTACTACTAACACGTGCTTTACGGCAAGAATATGGACCAAGTCGTGGGCCAGGAATGCATCTCCATGTTCTTGTACGGACCTTACCCGATCCTTCACGATCTTGCCATGCCATTAATAGCAAATTCCCTTTCGCTTTCTAAATAACTTTTACAAAAGTCCAATTACATCTTTCAATTAAGCTTTCGGTTTTCTTGAGCTGGGCTTACGCGAATCTTGCTTTGGGGAAGGAAGTGCCGAGCAAATGGATAAACCCCAACTCTTTCTCCAACTCAGCAGATGCTCAAAGCAGATAGAACTGATGTTGAAATAAGATCGTTAAAAAAAATAACTAAAGTAGAAAAGTCAAGAAATGCTTCATGCAACTCCATCTCACCGACAGTGACACAGGAAAACCGTTCCCTTAAATAATGAGCAGTCTGGGAATGTTCTCATCACACGACTGCCACGTTTTTGCGTATTAGCAAACGAATCCAAATTGTTATCAAAAAATGTGGATGGACAGATATATTCATCAGGTGATCATGAGTAGTAAATGTGGAATTGTGACACATCTTCTGAACATTTTATTCCTTGGTCCTATGTTCAATCCACTCCTCTAAATGACCTTTATAAATAGCTGTTCGTTTGTGTTTCCGTTACTCGAAGCAAAGCAGCTCAAACAATCACAAGAATCCTCAATAGTATCTATCATTCCAGCTAGTAACAATGGACGCAGTGAACGGGTTGGTTGAAGATAAGCCAGTGGTGATTTTCAGCAAGAGTAATTGTTGCATGAGCCACTCTATAAAGTCACTCATAAGTGGATTTGGAGCAAACCCAACAGTTTATGAGCTCGACCGAATTCCCAATGGACAGCAAATTGAAGGGACACTGATGCAACTAGGTTGCCAACCGAGTGTACCTGCTGTGTTCATAGGACAGAAGCTAATTGGAGGTGAAAAGCAGATCATGAGCCTACACGTCCAGAACCAGCTCGTGCCATTGCTGATAGAAGCTGGAGCCATGTGGATTTGGAAGAAGTAGAGTCCAAACTTGTTCCAGTAAGCTAAAGGTTTCTCCCTTCTTTTTTCCCCGGTATTCTTAAGAAAATAAACTATCGTCGGCAAGGTGCAATCTACTTAAAGCAAGCTCCAACTCTGTTTAGTCCTCTTTAGGACTTTACACTTTCTAATGCAATAAGCTCCAGTGTTCGACAAATGTAACTTGTGTAATATCTACAATAAAGATATCATACTTTTTTTCAGATCATCACCATACGATACCATAACCTATAACAGATTGGAAAGAAATGAACTGAAGCACAGCAGTGACTAATAGATTAAGCCGAACTATAGAGCAACTGAACTATCTCTAGACTTTCTGATAGGAGGGAAGACGACATGACTCAAAAAATATTTTAAGCTCAATAAGCATATTTCTTTATGAAAATCCACTCATGGATTCCCTTGCAAAAGGACTTCTGGATAAGAGAATGTAAAAGTAGCATCAATCGAATAGCAAACTAACGCGACAGAGTACAAGAAAGCAACGTCTCAACAACGAGGGAATTATTGTGCGCACTTGACTTGACCTTCTACTGCCTATCATGAACAAATCCTAAATGCACATTTGAAGAATAATTAACATTTTGTTGCTGAGAACCACGTCTACGACAGAAGCTTCAAGCTTTTATATTTCTCCCTAACACTTCTATTATGGTTTCTGACCGGATTATTTTGATTTCCAATTGTGCGTGGATTGTTAATGCATGTCAACCATTTTCAGGAAACAAGTAGTTAATTGTGTTTAGGTATCCATAACAAGCGGAAATTTCATTAAGCACCAACTACAAAGTACTGACCAAATATACATTTGGGACGAATTAGAATTGGCTTTACTGTTTATAGCCCAATAGGTTTGGGGTTACCTTCCACAAGCAGCAATTATTCTTCTAGTTGCATTTATTCTTTCTCGTGTTCCTGATTCAGGCCATCGAACAAGCACATTCCAGATTTTACCTAATTCGCCAACCAGGTTCACCATAAGCTATCATTTCTTCAGTTGCGTTTTAGAAGATAAAACATAAAAGAGAAACAGAAAAGGACCAAACCCTAATTGGTATATATAAGACCCCAATCAAGAAAAAGAAAGATTAAAACACGTCCTTTTGTTCAAAAGCAGGAACCTGCAAGACAGGAGGAACAGTAGCTGTGAAGAGATAACAATCCTACCCATGATTCGAAATCGATTATTTTTGGATGAAGTCATCAAGAATTCCAATTTTCTGCTCCTGAATCGCGTTTCTCCGCCAATTATCAACAGCTCTACGAACAGTAGCATTGGCCTGACGAATTTCGTCAGCAGAGAACTTGTGCTCCATAATTCCCAATGGCCCAGGTTCAAGTACCCTAATTACTGTTTCAATCTCTTGCTCCAGTTGCCTGTAATGTTAAAATAATGTTAACGGAATCAAAAGATTCATGTAACAGAAAGCAGGGAACTCTTAAGTGACAAATTGAATGATTTGGAAGTATGAGAAAAGAGAGATATTGAACCTGAACAATCTTGGAAATCCAGACAATGAAATACGCATTGTCGTTCCTCTCTCTCTCTACGGCCACAGTCGGCTCAGGTGGAAAAAGCGAACCGGTCTTCTTACTCCAACGGACAGCTTTCACCGTCATACTATGTCGTTTGGAGTCAAGTAGCGGAACTTAAGGGTAAAAGATAAAACCTGGGTTTGCGTAGGTAGGACATACTTTTGTCCCTTAACTAAGTGGTCAGTTTTATCATTAGGACTGTAGCAAATATTTGGCCAGCGTAGCCCTTTTTAATTTGAGATGTTCCGCGGTAATTCTTTTTTATTTGAGATGTTCCGCAGCCGCGGAGGGATTAGTCCTCGACTAATTCTAAAAAAAAAAAAGATGCTATTTTAAATTATTAAAAACATATTTTATAATAAAATTTTGGTTTTTTATGCTTTGGTTGGTCAAAACGGTAATGTAGCAATCTTACTAATCCAATACAACACTGTCCAACTCATAATCAACACAAGAAGAAGAAAAAGCTGATGTTTTAATTTAGACACACTACTAGATTGTTTTTAGTTACTATACACTCTCCCCCCTTCACCTATTCACACAATTATACAAGTTGATGATCATCATGAAACCGAGTGACGCCTTCTCCTCTGGAACAAGAACCTTGTTTCTGAATTGCCCTTTCCTCCAATTGGCTTCAAACTGTTTATTCTGAACAGGGAATTCAGTTTGTTCAACTTTTTTGTGAAAGATTTAAATAACTTGTTGGCAGGATGAGTCCTTACAAGTTCCTGTTTCATGGATACGTGGTCCTTTTCTAGGTCGGTCAGTCGCATTCTCATTCTTGCGACTTCAAGCTTCAACTCCCTGTTCTCTCTTCTCACTGATGCGTAATTGTCTCTTGGAGATATTGCTCCACTTCCTGCTCCACTGCTTGAACGTTGAGGGAATTGGCCGTTTATTGCTCCGAAAAAGAACTGATTGTGGCCCCCATTCATGGCGTTTCTCAGCCTGATCTGCTCAAAGTATAGAACTTGGACTGCCATTTGAACTGGAAGTCTTTCGTTTTGTGCTGCGTGGCTACAGGCCTCTTGAGATAGTTTCTGACAGTCAATGGTCTTGCAGAGTCTGTAACGCTCGGAATCCTTAATGTTTGGATGAACCTGTACTAAAAAAAACTCTCAAAGTTACGACCTTTACATGGAATTCAGTGATGTTGTATCTTTCATGAAAGAGAGATTAATGTTACCAACTTTGAGGAAGATGTCCACTGCTCTGTACAGGCCGTCGCTAACTATGCGAGCATGATCTGGAAGCAATTCTGCTAATGCAATGAACTTCGATGGCAGCAAGTTTGAGTCTAATGCAACTTCTGCAAGATAGTTGTCAAGTAATTTTGACACCTTAAGAATTGAGCTTTGCTTGGGAGATCCAGGACTGTCGAAATCATAAACCATTTCACTTTCATCTCGCATATGATTGTCTTCGTCATCGTCCTCGTCCAAGTTGAGAAAGATGGAGAAGATCCTTAAGATTGAGTCCGTATCGTACAGGGTGGAGTGGTTGTTCCCATGAGCGTTTGCTGGAATTAGAATGTCTTCAAGAATTGCTTGATCTAGCTGAAGCCCGATTCTTCTCTCTAAATCCGATCTGCACGAAGTAGGTGCCGATGCTGCTATTGCAGTTTTCAACAAACTTGAAAGAAAAGCCATTGGAACTCGACTCTTCCTTGATTGGGTTGGTAGTAAGGTAACAATTGCTTCAACGATGACTCTTTGTTTCTTTTGCAACTCCAAGTCCAAGAGACTCCCTTTTACTAATTGAGTGTCCCTTATTACGAGTCCTTGAAGAGAATTGTGGGCATAATTTATTAGAATCTTACTGATCATTTCCTGCTTTAGACCCTTTGATTTCACTGCAGATAGAACTCTTTGGAAGAAATCCAAACTAAGCATTGTGAGTGATTTTCCCCACCAATCTGATGGTGTTTCTGGTTCCAAGTTTGACACTTTGTTTGCGGGGAAGTTATGGTCTAATTTTAGCAGGCCAGAGGTAAGCTGCTCTTTACATGCATTGCTTGCAATTGCATTGATGAGCCTGCCAACCAGATTGATCTCTTCACAAATAGGCAAGAGTGTTTCACAGCGGTGAAGAACTGATATTGAGGTCGATATGTTTGGGAACACCATGTCCTTCAAGTAAGCTTCTGTTCGGGCTTCAAGGTTCTTTTCTGCAAAATCTTCAGTCATTTCCAGGAAGTGAGCCACACAGCGTAGCATAGCAATATTTGATAGTGTAATCTCAAGGTTTATGCCATAGCAAAACTTAGCAGCAAGCTCGAAGGCCTCAGGTCCACCAGGGACATTCGGGATACTTATGCGCGACACCTTTGAATCTTTCGCTTCCAACAGCATTTTCCTTATTCTTCCACTTCGAGAAACTAGAGGAAACTGCAAAAGAGTTTAAAATTCTTACCTCGAGTACAAAACTGCGTAGTATATAGTCTGCAATTTCTGTCTATACTCGTTTCCTCAACATCTATCAGCACATAAATCTCCTTTTAACATTGGACATATACGATGAATCCTAAACTGGCAGTCAAACAATTACTAGCAAGTAGAAGCAGATATACGAACCTTATGGAGTGCAAAGCTTGATGCTCTAACTTCAACAGTTAGATCACTAGAGACATCAGAAATTGGCCTGCAAGATGATAGAATGGTATGGGAATGATCAGATCTGGATTATCTCCTAGAATAGTATTGAAATTGAAAAGACGAGGTAATTTCCAAGCAGAAAGAAAACGAACGATCATACATGTTCGGTCCTAATAATTTCGAGGTCCTGTAGGAACTTCTGCCATAAACCTGTACACTCATTTCTGAAACCGTGACTACCAAACAGGTTTTCCCAAGAATATAGTCTGACCATAGACAGTAAAATAACCCAGAAACTACATAAGTTCTTGAACTACAAATCTCAAGGTGGCCACCCAGATCCATAGACAGCAACAGTCTTGAGATTCTGAATCGACACAGATGGCCCAGATAGGAAAATCATAATCCAATAATCCAATAATTACACTTTCACTGGGACTACAGAAGCAGTACGGCAGGCAGTAATGTTTCAGTTCTTGACTCCCACAAAGCTGTAACTCAAGATCGCAGAATGATAGTGCCTTTGTTAGGCGTCACATAGCTATGCTTTCCTCAGCAAGCTTTTGTCATTTTCAACAACTTCAATACGATGTCCGTACTTGTTTTGAAGAGTAAGATGCTCACAAATTATTGAGCGGCAAAACATTAATAGCAGTTGGCAATTTCTGATAGTGCTAGGTGATAACTCTTGCTGACGCTCGTGCCCTTGTCGTTGAAATGAAATTTTATTTGCAAGGTCAAGATCATAGTTTCGTTGTCAAACTCCCATACTTTATAGGTACCATGAGGTGTTGTTTTGTTGCATTAATTAGTGCTAACTCTGGTGACTCAAAGATGAGGCTTTGATTTGGCATGCCAAGAGGATCTACCTTTAGTTTATGCAAATCATTCTATTCTTGTAACACTACAGGAATATGTAAAACCACTAAATTCTATTACAAGAACTACTGAAATGCAGTTTATTTCAATTCGATTATTAGAAGGTCAATGCATTCTGAGAAGTTTAGAAATAAAAACATAAACAGAAGGAACTTTATATTCTCTGGGAATCGACTTTTTCATTGAAGGCATACTCCTGAGATTGTTTCCAAGTTCCATTGAACCCCAGAAACAGAGATTAATTTTGGCAAATTGAGTATCAATTGTTTAGACAAATTTGAGAACGAAGTTTAAGAGAAAAGTTGCTTAAAATATTCAACATTTCTTCAAAATTCCAGGGAAGAAATAGCAGTCATACAACGTTTCAGAATCCTTTCCAGCATAAGCACTCATCATTTTCAAACCAAAATCAAGCGCAGTATTTGGAAAACAGCTATCAAGTGAGAGAAAAACTAAGAGACGGAGGGTTACCATTCAGTAGCGTGCCTTATACTTGAACTTGGACGAAATGATCTCTTGCCAGATATGCTTGGCTTCAATTCACCAACAGTAACAACACCCATTTTTTCTGGCAGTTCAGCCTTAGGTTTCTGTTGGAGAGAGAGTGGAAGTTCTGCAACACCAATCCCACTAACAGTTGTCTGTCTTTCAAGAATATAATCCAACTGTTTTTAACAACCGACTCCTAACCAAAATGTGATTTTATTATTCTGCAGAGCTGACATGTTGTGCTAGCAGGTTCCAAACCTCACCTTTCTTTTCTTTATCTGTATAATTCTATTCTCTGTGGGAAAGGAAAGCTGGAGTGAGGTGAAAGTCACATGAACCCATGCAAGATTATTAGAGGAGTGGTGATGACTTTGAAACATACTTTAATCGTGTTTATAATGTAGGCCTTAATCTAAAGTCAAGAAAATTGTAGGTGTGCGTTGCACTTTTCGGTGAAAGGCAATGTAAGACCTGCCTTTTGTTTCCCATGATTTTTGTTTTGAGAAAATTGCAGGAATCCTGAAGAGTTGCAGTGCTTTTGGGTGATATAATCATGGCTAGTGAAAGCTACCCTCATAAAGATTAGCTTAGTTTAATACTATATTATGTGTAAAGCACACCAAAGTGGAAAACTTAGGATGATGTGTTGGGTTACAGGCTATAATGAGAACCACAGTACCTCAACTTAGCTTGCTTTATGTGGGAGATTAATATACTCCATTTTAGGCCAAGCTTTTGAAGAAAGCAATCCACTTAAGGAGCTCCCAAAAGCCTAACGATGAGGAGCTCTCAACTTGAGGTTAACAATCGTTCAGCAAAAACATAACCTTCAACTACTACACTTGCTCTCAAGCTCAAATCATACGTCAAGATAAGAGAAAAGTGAGTGAAGTTGATGATCTCTTTACTTTCTAATAAAGAATTTTGCACTTGTACTAGCCACAGCCTCACTTTCTCTAAGCAAAGAATTGATACACTTCTCATAAGTAATAAAGATGCACTGTTTTTATTTTGGTTGTTGGATCAATGATGGCTTAGGAGCACACGATCAAGTGGTAATGATGAACCCATCAGTTCGTGCTTTTGTTCGGCTGGTCGACTACTAGGTTTCTTTAAAACCTACCCAATTAGGCTTCACTAATCAAGTGGTAAAGATCATTTATACAACTTGCTTCTTATCAGCTTTATCTTTACTCTGTACCACTTAAAGATCAGTACACCTGCATTATAGGCTTTGCATTATAGCCTTTGTAACATTTCTTCCCTCACTGGCTTTAAACAGTTGGCAGATGAGAGAGAGCGAACTCCCAAGAGGTCCACCATGGTTTAGCATAGCTTTAAGCCAAATGGGTTTTAAATTCTGTAGGAATCTGCAGTCCGTGTATAATATTAAAGCAGTACCTAAATTTTCGGGACTAATTTGTCTAAATTGGAAGTGCAAAATGACATGCAAAATAACCAGAATGCTGCCAGGTTTCTTGGCCATGTCGTCTTAGTGACAAGAAATGACATGAGCAGTGTTTTAGACGGAAAGTAACAAAAACTGTCCTCAGACTGTGACAAACGTGCATCAGAAAGGTTATTGTGTGTGTGTGTGCGTATTATTATTATTGTATTTGCACAGACGTATTATATACGTATGGTTTGAATTTCTAGAAGACTAGGAACATATTATAAGACGGCCTCTCGAAGAATTAATAATGCGATTTGCCTCAAGAAAGGTGGCATAGTGTATGGGGAAGGTTTCAAGTGGGTACTTCAGCTATGGACCAAGGATGTGGTGTACTAAATTCTATTCCAATCTCTTCAGTTTGAAATCTCGAATCCGAACTATTAAACCAAAAAAGGGAACTTGGCTCAAAATCGTTGGGGTAAAAAGAAGGTTGATGTATGGTTTTGTGAGGTATGAAAGTTGGAGTGAGCAAAAGGAATAAGTAAAAGCCAAAAGGGAATTACACATGAAGGGAAAAGGACCCTCTGAATCATTAGCACAGGTGTGCAAAGGTTGTGGCTACAATTATGAAACACTAGAGCCCACCATTTCAAAATCCTACCCTACACGACGACATCATACCCCTATGCTCCGTTGGCTTTTTCTTACCTCTTCACTTATTATTTCACAGATGGTCGACAAATTTTGGAATTGTTACCTTTGTGTCCTAGTTCAGGACGTCCAATCATGGACAGTAACAAAAGGAGGAGAGACCGTTAATTGATATGTCGTGCAATTAATTTTGTGATTCTTCCTACTTTCGTGGATAAATGATATTTCTTCTCAAGGATTGGATCATGGCCACTCTTTGTGCTGATTAGGGTTGCAAAGATTTGAACTTTCTTTGGAAATTTGGAGTTTAAGCCCAAGCAAACTATTATCTTTTCCATTAGAGCCCAAGCAAATTTTGAACATATGGCTCCATTCAGCCTATTCCATGTATGGATAGACTACCCTCTTGTTATGTGGTTAGAAAACAGGGTCTTATGCGAGTCCCAGAACCAAATCATGCACTGGAAAACCCTCAAGGGTTTAAGGGTTTGGCAAATCCAGTTTTTCGTTTTAATCTAACGACAGCACATAAAAATAGCTGAGTTCTGACATGATCTGAACTAGAACCGAATAGTCCAAAGATATGTTTAAGTCACTAAAAAGTTTAAACATATGTTACACATATATGATATGATTCCTTATCACTGACTACCCAAAACATCATAAAACTACATGTACAGAACCTGTTCGAAGAAATGTCTTAAACAGTAAAGTGAGGTTCATTTATCCATATTTGGTTTTATTAGTGTGTGTAAAGTTCCAGACCTTATTCCAACACTTTTAACCTTTCAAAGAGAGTTGGCTAAGCCTCTAAAGAGTGGAGATTGCAGGCCTTAACACTTGTTTGACGAAATGCTACAAAGGAGTGCCCAAAAAGTGTTTGAAGAATTGATTAACTGAAGTGCACTTAAGCTGTTTGGTGGAATTTCGCTGAGAACTTAGTTGGGGTATTCGAAGGTATCTTTCTAGCCTCAAAACATCATCATGAAAGTTGGTATCAGAATAAGGTTTGCAAGGGAATGCAAGAGATAAAATGGTAGGCGGAAACATGGAGCAATTGAGTGAAAGGATGGCTCGGTTGAAGCAAATTTTTAAACCAATTCTAGAAGAAGAGGGGTTCACCGTGGCTGCTCTATTGGATTCAATAAGCGAAGCATTGGAACACATTCATAAACTATTTGATGACAAGGAAAGGTTACTTGCTTTCCAACAGTAATGGGAATGGCAACGTTGTTAAAGAAATTTTCGTTGAGCAAAATGAGAAAGGTAAAAACGTGCAAACCTCTCAAAGTTCTAATCAACGAAAGGTTACCTGCTTTATATGCAGTGGAACACATTATGAAAGGGAGTGTTCGAGAAGAACGAAATTGAATGCATTGTTGGTCGAAGAGGAGGACAACGATGAAGTACCGGTTATCAATCCATTGATGATGGAAAAGGCACCTAAAAGTGGAGTTTTAGGACCTTTGATGAGTAAATATGATAGTTGCACATTGAAAAGAGTCGAGAGGAGCTCATATAAACTTCCTTCGGTGGTGATAAGGATCTACAAACAGACTTATAGTCTCATCTTTGATTGTTCCATCAGTAACAAGAAGGTTTGTTGTCCATTGAAGTTTTAAAGTTGGTAGTAGGAGCTGTCACTACAAAATCTTAACGATGACATGCACCAATGTGTCATTTGGTATATACTTACGCAGCATATTTTGTTAGACTTTTATAGGGCAATAGGTGACAGATTGGCCAACTTTGGTAGTAAGTAGCTAAAGACAAACATGCTAGACAGATTGGCTTTCTAGAAAATTACTAAGTCACTAAAAAGTTAGAAATGTAAAAGCTATCCAGTTTGGTAAAATACAGCCACATTTAGAAATAGAATGATCACGGCATTATAGCAACTGAAAATTGATGTTCGAGACAAGCTAAAGACTACATCACCTTTTGATCATGACAATTATGGAACGATAGTTACTTTTGATTATGTCGATTATGTCAGTTATCCATTAAATTAGTTATAATTTGTTTGTCCTAATCTAAATGTTTGAATGGGTTATAATGTTTCAAACATTTGCAAAATTGAAATTAGGATAAATTTAACTTAAAAAGACATAAAAGTTGGAAAAAATGCTTAAATTTATCCAAATCCGTTGCTTATATGTGTGCTGTAGCTAAAAAATGGGTTGACTTTTCCCCTTCTTAGACCTCATTTTGTGTAACCTTTGTTATGAGACATCAATAAATATTTGTTACACGTATGTGATCTAATTCCTTGTTATTTATTGCCCAAAAACACCATAAAGCCGAACGTACAGAACATCTTCAATGTAACGTCTCCAACAATGAAATGAGACTTTTACATATTCACTTGTCCAGATTTAGTTGTACTTTTGTGTGAAATTTCAGACCTTATTCCAACACTCTTAACCTTTGGACGAGAGTTGGCTCCGCCTCTAAAGGGTAAAGATTGAAAGACGTTTGACTAAATGCTTTAGAGGAGCGCTTGAAAAGTGTTTGGCAAATTAAGTGAGGTGCACTTAAAACTGTTTGGTAAAATTTCACTTAGAACTTCAGTTGAGGGACTAAGTCGCAACACGAGCGACTCAGAGGCATCTTTCTAGTCTCAAGAACCCCAACACAGTAATCATAGTCTCAAAGGAGTGAGCGACCAACACATATCCGATATATTCGACGAAATGGTTTGCAAGTGATAATGTTAACTCGGGATGCTCCCGTCTAAGGCTTCGCACACAAAACGTTGAGTTCCATCCCAGCACGCAAACCAGTAGAACACACAATAAAAAACCAACAGGCACAGGTTGTACGGATTTCGCACATTCATAATGCTGCAAACAAGTAACCTTGAGGTCTACAATACGCCTAACCGAGGGGAAAAATATCAGTTCGTTCCCATTAACAATGCAATGTCAATACCACATAAAAGGAGCAAAATATACATACGTATATATTTTTATATATACCTTACACTGGATAAACATTTTGGCACTTCACTGAAGATGACCTTGACAGAATACTTCAGTCCCAGTGTTACAATCTTCCTACCAACAGTACTCAAAATGTCATCAGTAATGCCTTGAAAGGTGGAGCCTGACAGATAACTTACCAACCAACTGAATTCACCGGGACAATTCTAGGGCTTGCAAAACTGGGAATTTTTCCTACTTGTCAGGAAGTAGTGCTGACATAACATAAGAACTGTAGTGACGATTTTCATTGTATGCTCTTTAAAATTCAAATACAGACAAGATCAAAGTACCACGAGAAGAATTGGGTTGGCCATTCTACTCAAATTAATGCAAGCTAAATTGGAGAAGCCATAGGGGTACTGCTTCTTAAAGCTTATTTGAGATACTATAGATGACTATAGAAAAATGATATGAGCATCCAGATGGTCCTAAATAAAACTAGATCAGACTGCTTGAGAAACCTTTTCTGCACAAACTATAATCTACTTAGCTCTACAGAGAATATATAAATAAAGGCTAGGCATACCATATCCACCAGATAGTGAAATGATACCACTAGGCAAAATCAACTTGATCGACGAACCTCAACACTTTGTCCTGTGTTTCTGCCACTGGTTAAAGAAACTGAACTCTGACCTGAAAGATGTAGATCAGATAGAGGAACTGACCCAGTCTGGGAGAATATCAACCCAACTGAACTGCTGGATGTGTTTCCAGAAGAAGGGATTCTGTTTAGGTAAGGATCCTTTTTGGTCCCTGAAATCAGTTCAGGTTGCAATTCAGAAGAAGGGGAGGAAGGGGCCATAGCAAGCAAAGACCCAACTGGATAAGGAGTAACTGGCATGTCAACAAGAGATGACGCCAATGGACTGTATCTCATTGATCCCATTGGATGATCAAATTTGCATGTGGATCCGAACTTGCAATGCCCATTTTGCAAATAGAATGAACAAGCCTGAGCTCCCTGTTTTACACAAGTAGAATATGAAGAAGCTGTAACAACTGGAACTACATTAACACGAACAGAAACTTCATCTCAACATATATTAAATGCCATCAGAAATTATTAGAAGAATGTTCAAGGTAGCTGACAAAAAAGTTTATATGCCTACTTATCTAAGGTCTCTATTAGCCATTTAAAGTCCTGCCTATGATGACATCAAGAATGAGGATTAAATTAATGCATTCACATGGGTTAACTCCCCTCCCAACCAGTGTATTTAAAGCCCATGTCCACAACGATAATGACTTTTTCCATCAAAACTCATTTTTAGCCTTATTTTACAACTCTAGATAATTGTACATCTGAGATGAGCTCGTGTTCCAAATGAGTTCAACTTTGGTAGAACCTCAGATAATTACTCTAAACTGTACAATTGTAACTAGCAATGCTATGAAATCTGACATTGTGGCTGAACCAATGGAAAAAGGAAGCTATGCAGGTCTCCACAGATTGAACCCCAGGTAGCATGACAACCATGCATGTGCTAGAACATATGAGACAGTGTACTCTTCAAAGCAAAATAGCCACAAGCAGACTGTACCTTAACAGTATTGTATTGTTTGCTAAAAAACAAATATAAACTTCAGAAATAAGGACGACTTAATTTGCCATGTGATGTGCAAAAGGAAAAAATGAACTAACAAACAAAAACATTAGGAAATACAGTGCAACTTGGCCACAAAATAAACTGGAAAATCTACGAAAATTGGGAAAAATTAAGCATCAAGAGACACTACTTTTAATGCGTTGTAATCTAGCATAACATGAATGCAGAATTCAAACAGTTAATTTTAGAAGAAGAATGAGTCTACTGAAAATAATTAAAGCTTTAAACATGAGCTGTCTAATGTCAAACTAGCTGTGTTGCCTACCGGACGTAAGGGAAGACCAAGTGGACTGAGAATACAATTTGTTCTTGGCACGACTCGATCCCGAGGATGATGATATCTGCAAGACAAACCATATTTACAGTCCCCAGTTCTTAAGTAGTATTGACATTCAGGTTCACCAGGTCTCTCTGGAAAGGTTTGTTCCTTCTGGTTACCACTTGATGGACCAGTAGATAAAGATAAAGAAGGATAAAGTCCTCCAAGTGTTGGCGTAGAAGATGATAGTTGTGATACTCCAT
Source organism: Erythroxylum rufum (assembly GCA_027478365.1). Lineage (NCBI taxonomy): Eukaryota > Viridiplantae > Streptophyta > Magnoliopsida > Malpighiales > Erythroxylaceae > Erythroxylum > Erythroxylum rufum. Next base: position 33,056,177 of record JANIHZ010000009.1, on the reverse strand, counting down.
ATAGAGATGTAGCTCCAACTGCAGGTTGTGCACTAGGAGATAGCACAGGGCTTACAGGCGCCTGACTCACATAAGCCATTGACAGAATAAGAGATGCATAATGTCAATGCTGACCATATTTCAAAACAATTATGATCATTACATTACCGAGTAAGGACTCCAACCCGGAATAGGAACCACTCCAGGTGAAAACAGAAGAGGACCATAAGCCCCTTGCACATATGAACCAGGTAACAGAGGAGGCCTCACCCTCAAGCTGGTGGATGATGTGCCATATTGGTCAGGTAAAGGAATTGAAGCTGACTGCACCGACTGATAAAATTGGGGTGCAGATGTTGGCACTGATGTGCCCCCTGGTTGAGGATGATGGAATTTACAAGTTATACCAAATTTGCACTGCCCCGTTTTCAAATAGTAGGAGCATTCTTTCTCACCCTGTCAAAATGGAGTAAAAAGGATTCAAAATACATCATCAAACAGCTAATAAAATAAAAAATATCAGCAGGTATTTTTATATAGAATTATGCAAATTTGCATTGCAACTGGTGGATGTGCATGTGTAGGCTAACAAGCAAACCAATGGATTGGTAAATGGATGGCAAGACCAAAATATGCAGACATATAAGATATAAGGAAGGGGAAATAATATGAGAATTCAAACCGGTCGTAATGGGTATCCGTGTATATTTAGTTGAACATGGCTCAATGATCCACCTCCAAGTTTCGGGTGGTTGAACTTGCAAGATGCACCAAATTTACAGGTTCCTGTCTTCAAATAGAACTGCTCATTAAAACAACCAACATTGTGTCAATGCGAGCTTATAACGTTATTTCCAAAGAAAACAATTGTCAACTAGGTACAACTAGGTACATTTGCATCAGTAAATTAACCTGGCATGGGGGCTCCCCTATTCGTTCTGGATACTCCCCCGTAGCTCTTACAGCTGCCTCAACCTAAGCAGTTTTGAAAACCAATCAAAACAAGAAACATCTAAGCCATCCACCAAAACCATAACATTTCACAATTATGGTTTTTTCGCGCAGCTTATGAAGACACGAGAAAATATCATAAATCCTTGTTCTTTTTAATCATTTGCTAGCCAACAGAGATAATCCGCCCACCTGATATTAACTTATGAAAACCTTCAGAATCTGGAACACAAAAACTTAAACATTACACCCTTGTTGTTTCCACCAAGAAATGATGCTTCAGTCATACATACACGATATGCGTGTCATTAGAGTACAGATTACCCAGATGAAAAAGATACACTAGCAGTGAATGGGAATGTAGCAAAACTAGGAATGATTGAGAGCTATACCGCAGCGCGATCGGGAGGGTGATTGTAACGGCACCTACTACCATACCCACAAAACCCGGTTCGCATATAGAACACGCAGTCCGGTGCTCCGGGACGCTCCGGGTAGGATTCATTACCAGCCAGCCCCAATCGCCACATAGATTCTGCACAAACGTCAAAAACAGTCACTACATTTCCAAAACCCTAGAAACCAAAATTATTACTCCTGCATGCTCCTCCGTACAGTTAAAATAAAAATTAAAAACAAAAGAGAGGAGGGAAGTAAATGCAAGCGAAATGAAACGAAATTCAAAAGAAGATGCGACCTTCGAGTCCGGTTTCGCCGCCCGCGAGTACCCACTCGGGTTGCGACCCGTTTCTCGCTTGGCCCCGAGCGTACAAGTCCATCTAGTTGCCCCTCACACAGAGAAGTCTGTACAACTTATAAAGAATGAATTGAGAGGAGACTATTATAGAATCAAACTTAGAGGATCGGAAGACGTCCTGCTAAACTGGACTGGACTAAGAAAAAAGAAGAAAGAGAAAGAGAGAGATAGCTTTTTAACAGTAACGGAATGGAGTTGAGTTTCTTTTTGCAATACTTGTGTAAAAATAAAATGCGTGTGTGTTTGGGGAGGGGACTGTCTCAGGCTCAGAGTCTCTGTGCCCGCCAAATTATGAGGTCCGCCGGACGGAAACGCTGATGGTCGCGGTTCGGCCTTTTAAACGTGTTATGTCATGTAATGTTTGGACCAGACCTAGAGAGGGATTGTGATTAAGATCCTAAAATAGATTCCTAGACTTCCTCAAATGTGACTTTTAGTTAATGTAATATTACCTTATAAACCTTACTTCCAAACTTGGTTGTGAAATGTTATGGTTTTGTGAAATGTGAAATCTTACAGGCAGTTAAATACGTTAATCCAAATACGTTTACCTCAATGTTATGCCGTTCCGTTCGCACCAATTAGAAAACGGTATAAAAATACATAATACCATTTTGGAGTCCCATGCCGACTGGTACCAACCTCTTTTCGGTGGATATCATATCATAGAATACCGGTACAATAATAGGTTAAATCAAAATAATTTTATAATTTTATTTGAAATATAAAACACAAAACAATTATTTTAAAATTACAAGATAATTATTTTATATTTTATAGTTTTAAATGATTTTAAAATTATAAGATAACTATTTTCTATTTCTAATTTTAAAATCAAATTATAATTTTACAAAATTAAAAAACTATTTTTTGATTTATTAAACAATAAGATAACAACTATAAT
>JANIHZ010000009.1:32956130-32968769 GCA_027478365.1 Erythroxylum rufum | reverse complement strand
TTTTAATTTTAATTTTATAATAATTTAATGCAGATAGTATTTTTAAAAATTTTACTATAACTTTTTGTTCTAAATTTTAAAACGTTTCCAAAAACATTTTAGGAAAAAGTACTATGATTGCATGTACACACGTGCCAAATTGGGCCGGTAATGGAAGTGTTGTAATATTTACTTTCACTTCGATTTACAAGGCACTTTGCCGCCTACGTACTTTCTGGGCCTTTATCCAAACCCTAACCCTAATCCCGAATTTTTTCCTCACAAATTGATTACTGCGTCGAATTCCCATTTCTGTAAACTATATTGTAATGCGTTTTTCTGGTACGTTGGCCTTCGAAACTCCAATCTTCGAAATTGAGAATGGAGATGTTGAAGACCAACCTAGAGGAGATAGAGATCGGAACCTCTGCAGCGTCATTCCAGAGGTTTTTGGATCAGCAGAGAGAGCTTTTTCACAGCCAGATCGATCAACTACAAAGTGTCGTTGTCACTCAATGCAAGCTCACCGGCGTCAATCCCCTCTCTCAAGAGATGGTGCGCTTTTTCGTAATTCAGAATTCCAATTTATAAAGTATCGAAATAGATTATTGGATTGTCTCCTGGTGTAATTTGATACTGTTTTCGCTCCCGTGCTGGGTACATGTGTTTAATGTTGAGTACATTGTTATTGACGGATCTGGCTAATATGTCATTTTTTGAATTTGGTGCAGGCGGCTGGAGCCTTGTCAATAAAAATTGGTAAGCTTTTAGGTGGTTATGGAATTTTTGTTTGTTCTTTGTGAATCTGAATTGTATGGCACAGAGCTTATATATATATAGTTGTTTCTATTTCCTTTCAACTATAGTTCATTGTACCGATCAATTTTACACAACTAACTGCTTGAGATGCCCATCTCATGCTTTTGGGATATTGTCAAAAGGGTTGTGGTTTAATTCTGGCTTCGTGCTGCCTATAGAAATTAAATAGGCTTCAGTTAAGGATGTGGTGTTATGGTGCAGCTGACAGTTGTTACTAATGGGTGGTTAGTATGGCAGGCAGAGTGAGCTAGGATAGCTCTATACTTGTTCTCATCCTTGGCATATGGTTTCTTTTTATTGGATATCTAGATGTCCTAAGTGAAAATTTTATGAGACACATTATCTAGATGTCCTAAGTGAAAATTTTATGAGACACATTGATACTTGTCCTTGTTTTCGTCACTATCTAAACTGTATGTGGATTTGGCAGGAAAAAGACCTAGAGATTTGCTAAATCCTAAGGCTGTAAAGTATATGCAAGCAGTTTTTTCCATCAAAGATGCAATCAGTAAAAAGGAATCCCGAGAGATTAGTGCTCAATTTGGCATTACTGTTACACAGGTGTCTCTATCTCTTTTATGATCTCATGGTCTTGTTGACGCTGAAATAATGACCAACTTAAATTGATTTCCTTCTTTTAGGTCATTCATCATTATTTTAAAACTATTTTCCATCTTGTTAAGATGATCTAATTGGAGTGAGTGGAGAATTATAATTGTTCTCACTGTTATGCAATGTTGATTGTAGGTGCGAGATTTTTTTGCTAGCCAGCGTACAAGAGTGAGGAAAATAGTTCGGTTATCAAGGGAGAAGGCCATTAGAGCTAGTGCAAGTAAAGAAACACAAGATGGAGTCCCAACAAATTCCGACCCTACAAAACCAATTAATCCTATTCCTTTAAATTCTATTGGCGCTGATGCCTTTCCCTTAAATTCTATTATTCCTAGTACAGTTCCCTTAAATTCCGTCGACCCTGCACCAGTTCCATTGAACTCTGTTGGTCCGCCTAGTGTTGAAGGAATGCCTTCTTGCTCGTCACAGGATGATGCATTGCCTGACTTAGATGACTTAGAAAAGCATTTTGTTGACAATATTTTTAATTTGCTACGAAAAGAAGAAACATTTTCTGGGCAGATGAAACTGATGGAATGGATCTTGCGGATACAAAATCCATCAGTTTTGGATTGGTATTTTCCAATCTGTTTATGTTTAACAGGTTGTACTCTTATGTGGCCTTTGCCATTTACTTTTTTCTTATGTATCATTCAGGTTTCTAAGTAAAGGTGCTGTGATGATTTTGGTGACATGGCTGAGCCAAGCGGCTGCTGAAGAGCAAACAAGTGTGGTGCTGGTAACACTGAAAGTATGTATAGGTTCAAGTGCTTCTTGGTTACTGTACTGCTGTTTTGAGTTTTGCTTAGTTTGGAAGATTTGTTGGCTTACAGGCTCTTTGCCATTTGCCCCTGCATAAAACTCTTCCTGAGCATATGTCAGCCATACTGCAAACTGTCAATAGCCTTCGTTTTTACAGGGCACCAGGTATGTGTTGTTTATAGATTTCTTATGCTATTACTGCCTTTCCTTTGCTCTTATCTCTAATAGTTGCATCTAATGGCCGGTGTCTGTTTAATTTAGTAGTTGCTATCTTCTTCTGTTGTTTATGCTGTTTGTTCTCTTTAATCAAAGAGAATGTATATGAGTGTAAAAAGAGTCTGATTTTACCTAATAGCTAATTTAGACATGATTTGCTATCTGAGTTAGAAAGATAGGTCAATATTTTTTTTGTTTGTTTCTGATGTTTGTATAGTTTTTGAAAGTAATTCTTGAGTGCCTTGTTTGATTATCACGACCATATGATCCTCTTGTAGTTTCATGACAATAGGGATCAGAATAGGGGTTCGTGAGTAATTTTTTTCAGCCATTCCTTATTTGGTTTTTGTTGGTTTTCATGCTGTTTTATTATAATTTCTTGCTTTAGAAAATGCATATATTTAAAGTAAGTGTTTAATTAGTCTTGTATGATAGTTTTGAATCACATTTATCTGATTTGAAGATCAGACATATCAAACAGGGCAAGGGTTTTGTTAGCAAGATGGAGCAAGATTTTTGCCCGAAGCCAAGCTACTAGAAAACCCAACGGCATAAGATCTCAGGAAATGATACTGAAGCAGAGGCAAGTAAATAAATTCAGCTCCTGTGCTTAGACTAATTCTTTATTGTTTCTTATTCTTTGACTATATTTGCAGCATTGATGAAATCATGGGAAGTGAAGTATGGCAGCCTAACAGTAGTCCAGTAAGTTCTTGAATTCAGTGTGTAGAAAATTTGGAGTAATGAACTTATGGTTTTCATTGCTGTTTAGGGAAATGTTCCTGCTCTCTCATCTGAAATTCTGGAGAATGTGAGGTTGGTATAGATTCACCTTTGCTTCTGCTCTATTTAAGTGATTTTATTTGATTACTTTGACAATATATGGGCTTAAACTTCATACAGAAAAATGGATTCTTCACAAGAAATGAAGCTTCTGCCAGCAACAATTGATGATCCTAGTAGGAAGCACGCTCTTGGGATGTTGTCTCGTATCCTTGATTTTTGATAACTGTTGCCTTTTGTTTTTACAGTAAATCTAGCAATATCTTCTTACTTACCAATGTTAGGGTGAAACAGCTGTTTAGGGCCATAGCTGTAATGAACAATGTTTCAAGGGATATTTTACTTTGTCATGTGAAAGATCACAGGACTATTATGGTGAACGAACCTCATTATTTTCATGTTTATATGTAAAAACTGACATATTGTTATACAACTGATGTAACTTGATGGGTGAACTCTATTCCTGAACTAAGAACAGATTCCAGAGAGCGTAGGAAAATTCAACTTGTGGAACAGCCAGGCCAGAAAGCAGCTGGCAGAAGTCCCCAGGCTTCAAAAGCTGTACCTGTTAGCCAAAGTCGCCCAATGTCTACTGATGATATCCAAAAGGCAAAAATGCGTGCCCTTTTCATGCAAGGCAAGTATGGGAAGACAGGTTCATCGTCAACTGGAAACAATGGTATAAAAAGTGAAGGTCTTAGTAGATATTCAAGTGCCTCTTCCAACGTTTTGTCTGTAGCGTCTAAAGTTTCTCCTCAGCCTAAGAAAGATGATAAAAAAAAATCTATTGCACTTCTCCCAAAAGTTTCTGATAAGACTGAAGATTCAAAGGATAAAATAGCAACAAAGGACTCGATGGTAGACTTATATAGCAGCCTGATTCCGTGGAGGGTGCCTGCAGGTACAATACTCTTGGACCTTTCTTTCATGATTTCTCAACCGTTTTATATTAATGTTGGCCTAGAAGGATTAATCTTTCTTGGCAGCTTAAGGAAGATACCCATTTAGGAACTCCGTAAATTCAAGCAGTAGTGAATTATATCCTGTTTGAAATATTTCATAGAGATTATATAGGCTTTCATAGCGATAAATGTTTACAGTTTTTCTTGATATCTATCTCCCTTTGCCTTTTTCAACTCTTGGTTATGTGGAGAAGAATGAAGTAACCCTGAATCTATATTGATAATGATATGTGCTTGAACTTTTTATTACCCTTCATTCCCATTAAGCTCTTGTTTGCAATTACTTGTCATTGAAATCAGAAAGAGATTTTGTCATTGTCTTTATCTGGTCAAATCAAGTGGTTTGGGCAGTCATATTTTGCTTTGATAATTATAGTTATCTTTCTACCATTGGTTTTGGGACATTGTGAAGTTTGAGTTGAAAGTACAATTACTTTGACTGATTCTTAAATTTCTTCACAATTACAGCTTTATTGCTTTGAATCAAACTTCCATGCTGTGTAATTTGCAAAGGTTTGCTCGTTACAATTTACGGTTGCTTAGTAAACTTATGTTGGGAGGCTTGGTTTTGAAACTCACCTCCATTCCTAACTTACCAACAATGTGACAAAATGTTTGGAAAAGAAATGTCTTTTTGTTCTGTTCGTGTTATTGGGATTATCATATCCAACGAGTAACTGAAGTCTGCAAACTTTAACAGTCGTGACAAACTCCTTTTGGATGCCCTGGGAAAAAGGTGTCTTAATTGGAAATGTAGCTGTAGAGATGTTGCTCCGTTTGCCGGAAATTTAAGTACAATTCGTCATCAAAAGACTACCCGTTTGTGAATTTGGAAGGACCTTTTTAGCTAACGAATCAACATTTTGATGTTAAGATTTTAATAATCTTACTGGACCTCATCTATGAGGGCCACTGTGAGAATAATTGGCATTAACCAAAAGTGTGTATCCCCAGGAGTAAGTGTTCACCAACACGGTGTACTAATCAACTATAATTTGGCTTTTGGTCTCAAGCATGTCAGGTTTAAATTGATTAGCAGGGATGACTTTTTTCTGACGTTATGAGTAATTCGGTTGTCACTATATGAGTCAAGAAAACAAAGAGTCCGGTATAAGGCTAATAAAATCGGTACACCTTGGCCAACTTGAGCACCGTCAGGGATGTACAATTCTTGAAAGCAATTATAACAGCATCTACTTGATTGTAAGTGGACGTTCAGCTTTTAGTCACTATTGGAAAGATAAGGGTAGTCTGGTTTGTACAAGTGGCTACATTTTCCTCTGACAGGGTACCTGCTCATTTTCCCACGTAAAAAAAAAGTCCTACAGCCTCATCCTTCTGTGAATTAGTGGTAGCATCTGGATTTCTACACGTTTTTGAAGTTCTAAATAATGATAATGGGGAACTTGAATGATTTAACAACGGTCTTCCGATCCCAATCTTGCTTTCCTTTTTTCCTTTTAGCTTTTAGTTTTTCTGGGTATTTACAGAGTCTGAATGTTCAGCCATTTATGCGCTTTCCTTTCTGCAGAAATTAAACTCATCGACACATGGAGAGTGGGCAATGGTGAGAATAGCAAGGAAGTAGACTTCCAGAGAAACAGAAACCGAAGGGAGATGGAAACCAAGTACCGGGCAGTGTCAGAGATACCACCAAACCCCAAGGAACCGTGGGACCTTGAGATGGACCATGATGACTCATTGACCCCTGAAATTCCAATTGAACAGCCGCCTGATGCCGATAGTGCCGATGTGCAGATTTCACATAATCAAACTGTGAACAAAGTAGTTGCATCAGAACCCGTCTTGCCTCAAATGGGTAGTGGGACTGAACCAGATCTTGAGTTGCTTGCTGTACTGCTAAAGAACCCAGAACTAGTTTTTGCATTGACCTCGGGAGAGTCAGGCAATTTGTCAAATGAGGACACAATAAAGCTACTTGACATGATTAAGAAGGGTGGAGCTGGTTTAAATGGGGTTGGTGGAAACGTTGAGAAGAAGGTTGAAGTCTCTCTTCCCTCCCCAACTCCCCCGAGCAAACCTGGAACGGTGCGTGCCTGCTTCTGTTGCAAGTTTTGCCAGATATTATGCTGCTATCAACTTCCTAGGAATAGAGCTATTTTGCTCTTTGCCCTCCTGTATACAAAAATATAAATTAACACGTATGATGAAACCTGAAGCACAAATCCTTTCCAATGTTAACCCACTACCAAGTAAAATAAAATTCAAAAACCGGTTAGGGAACTTTAGACCCAAAAATCTCTTTTAACATTTTCATAGGAGAGTCTTTCAGTCTTTGGAAAGTTCATCTACCATTGATGGGGATGTTTTATGCTTCCTTTTATTTTGCAATTTCTAGCCTACTCTACCATGGTTGGTGGATGTGCATATCCTGTAGTTTCCCAGTGGCAACGAAATTCTGATACGTGCTTGGCACTGAAAGATTTGTCCCCCAAGTAGTGGGCTATTCCTTGGTGCTGTTCAGCAGAAACCAAAAACGGATAATAGCATTAATTGATCATAAAATTGTTGACAGAATCTCATATTCTTGGTTAAAATTCATCAGTGCTGACTATTCTCTTTTTTTTTTTTTTTTCCCAATTGAAACATTTGCAGAGTGGATGGGCACCAGAAGTTGACAAGAACCCCTTTTCAAAGCAGAGATCAGCTGGTACCCCAGTTACCTTCACCGATGCTGGAGTGCCTACTGTGGACAAGCTAACCGGTTTTGTACAGCCTCGGATGCAAGCCAGCAGCATCCGAGTGATGCAAAATCAACTTAGATCATTACCTTTGCAGCAAACTCTAGCACCAATGCCATCCTCATCGCACCAGAGCCTGCCCTCAAATTCTTTATTGTCCCGGACACCAACTTCAGAAATGACTGCAAACATGAAAAATGCAGCCGTTACAATTCATTCCATAGAAAACTATTCTACTGCTCGGGAAGAAACCTTAAACCATATTAGACCGTCGCCAACTTTACCCTTTGCATCAAATCCTCAGGAGATACGTTCAATTCCATTCCCATTGTCACCAACGCCAACACCAACAGCAACACAGATGTCAACACCTGTGAGGTCACCGTCATGTCTGGCCCGGATAACTGAACATCCAGTTGTGTACTCGTCCAGGCTACCAACTGCAGATGTTGGTCAAGTGCCTGATTCTTGGAGAAGTAGACAGGGCGGTTTAACTTTAAATTCCTTATCTAGGGCGAATCAAAGTAATCATGATGCATCTTTCGGAAGGGCTCGCCAGCCTCAAATTCCGTCACGTCCTAGTTGGGATAGAAATGAAAATTTGGGTGACGAGGTTTTTGAGTCCTGGAGTCCGGAGAATAGTCCTGATAACTCATCAGACCACAGGCCAGGAAGAAACTATCCCGGACGTCGGTCGAATTCTGGATGGGAATATATGCCTGACAATAGGTCGACGCAGCGTTATCAAGGTCATAACAGGAACATAAACAGAAGGTTTCGTTGACGGGAGAGTTGCTTTTGGTAAACTTGGTACCTATTGGAGGGTGGTCTATTTGTTCACTAACAAACAATTGGCAACCGGAGAAACAAAAGGATCCTGTACTGTACATTCTAACAACATTTACAATTTGAGATCTTTCGTCCCTCCCTAAAAAAGCGTTTTTTACATTACGGCCATCGTATGTGCTGAAGCTTTCTCCATTAAGGAGACTACTACTCTCACGTGGGACTGTGGAAGAGCTTGATAAGGAATGAAGAGAATTGAAAAGAGATGTTAATAAATTTTAATAAAAAATAAGGAAGGCAATTGTTTGAATAAAAGAGATGTATAAAAAATCAATGATGGTGTGGTGCATGTCAGGTTTGATTGATTCCATCAATCTTAGGGCTGAAAACTGTCTTGTGGGTGATCTCAATCTTTTAACGGGCCAAATTCGTGAGACTCGGTATCCAAGGCTATCAAATATCAAACAGACAATACTATTTTCAAAGGAAAAAAGAACAAAACCAATGAATTGGAGTTGTCTTCAGAGGAGCTTGGTTCTGGACGTGTACCTTGTTTTGGCGCATGGAAAATTTCATCTAGAGGTTGTTGGGTTTATGTATTGTCACCTAGATTTGGCTTTAATTAGTTTTGGTACATGTCTGGATCTCGTGATGCTTGGATCTGAGGTCTGGCTTAGAGAACTAACTGGCCTTATAAAGCTCGTCCAACAACTCTTGGATCAACAGTATCAAAAATTTATTTCTAATGGTGCTCTTGTTCAGTTCCAAGTAGTCCATGCATATTTGCTAGAAGCTATCTTTCTTTTTAGTTGTAAGACAATTGAATGGATTGATTGATTTTGTCCTACCTGAATATATGTTAAATTTTTTGTACTGATTTATTCCCTCTCTTCTTCTATTCTTCTTTGATGTTTTTCTCCAAATGGTACAGATAACCCTTTGATAAGTTGCTAAAATTTATATAGTCTTTCACCAACTATCACGTTGGTTTATTTTAAAAGAGAAAGGAAAAGGGTCTTTGACCCAATTGAGATCTATTATTTAATACCCAATAACCATTATCTTGAGTTCTTTTTTTATAGGATTCAAATCTATAAATCACATGGGCCATTAAATAATCTAATAATCTTTCACTTGGCCCATGTTACGACTTGGTAATTTAGCAAGAAAACTTTAAGTGCACATAATACATAGAATCGATCAAGTCATTCTTAATTAAATTAAGATGATGGGATCATGACGGTCACAAGTTATACAACATGATTCTTTCCATTTATCACATAATCAACTCAACTCATAAAACTTTAAGTGGGTAATTCTATAATTGTTATCGCATACATAATAATTATTGTATACAACATAATATAGATAACAAGTAGGTGAGTAAAAACATAGGACTGTAATTAAATTCACAAGTGTCAGAACAATTTGAGCAAAACACTTATATGTATATATACATGTCAAAACGCTAAGCTAACAAGGACTTTCTATAAGACCCATCTGTTCAACATGACTAATAAATGTTTTGGGCGGTAAGCCTTTAGTTACGGATCCGCTATCATGAGATCGGTACTAATATGCTCAATTGACACTTTATATTTTTGCACTTATTCTTTCACATGCAAATATTTCAAATCCATGTGTTTCACACCCTTTGAATATTTGTCATTCTTAGAGAAGAAAATAGCTGCGAAATTATCACAATAAATTATTAATAGTCTATTAATATTGTCGACAATGCCAAGATCTAAGATAAAGTTCCGCAACCATAATCCATAAACCGTGGCCTCCGTGGCCTCAAAGCATGCCACAAATTCAGTCTCCATAGTGGAAGTAGCAATGACGGATTGCTTTCTACTTTTTCACGAAACTGCTCCTCCAACTAGTAGGAACATATAACCGAATTTAGATTTCTGTGAGTCTACACAACCGACATAGTCTGAATCTGAGCAAACTATCACTTCGAGATGGGTTGATTTTCTATATGTGAGCATATAGTTCTTTATGTCTTGTAAATATCTAAGAACTTTCTTTGTAGCTTTCCAGTGGTCCATTCCAGGATTGCTTTGATATCGACCTAGCATTCCGACAACAAAACTGATATCTAGCCGAGTGCATGTTTGAGCAAACATTAAGCTCCCAACTGCTGATGCATAAGGAATAGACTCCATTTCCTTGCGTTCCAAATTGTTTTGTGTACATTGCATTAGATTAAATTTGTCCCCTTTTTGAATTGGAACTATCCCTGCGGAGCATTTTTTCATTTGAAATCTTTCTAATACTTTCTTGATATAACCTTTCTGAGATAATCCTAACAATCCTTGTGATCTATCACGGAATGATTCAATTCCTATCACATAGGATGCTTCACCCATATTTTTCATTTTGAAATTATTAGAGAGAAAATTCTTTACATATGTAATAAAACTATATTATTAGCAACAAGAAGGATATCATCAACATATAGGACTAATATAATAAACTTGCTCCCATTAACCTTTATATAGATACACCGATCAACATTATTCTCTATGAAACCGTAAGATGTAATGATATCATTAAACTTAAGATACCACTGTCTGGAAGCTTGTTTCAGTCCATATATTGACTTCTTTAATTTATACACTAATCGTTCCTTTCTTATGGTCACGAAACCTTCCAGTTGATCTATATAAACTTCTTCTTCCAAGTCACCATTTAGAAAAGTGGTCTTTACATCCGTTTAGTAAAGTTCTAAATCATAATGAGTCACCAAGGCCATAACAATTCTTAAAGAGTCCTCCTTTGAAACTGGAGAGAAGGTCTCCTTATGGTCAATACCATCCTTTTGAGTGTAACCTTTAGCAACAAGTCTGGCTTTATACCTTTCAATGTTGCCTTGTGAGCCACGTTTGGTCTTAAAGACCCATTTACAACCCACTTGCTTTGCACCTTCTGGCAACTTAATTAATTCCCGAACATTGTTGTCATCTCTTGATTTTAACTCTTCTTTCATAGCATTGAACCATTTGTCAAAAATGCTACATTTTATGGCTTGATTGAACGAGACTGGATCTTGATCAATGCTCAAGTCACATTCATGTTCAAGTGAGTAAAATTCATAGTCACTCGAAATAGTTGGTCTTTTCTGCCTCACAGACCTTCGTAATGCTACTTCTTGTGGCATCACTTGATCATTTGTAACTTGAACATCATTAGCTAGTTCTTCATTAATATGTTCAATTTGTGGAATTGGAACATTAATTTGTTGTTCCGGTATATTACGTATCCGTGATGCAACAAGAGGAATAACCACTGGTGGGATCACATTTGATGTAGTAGTTTTTACTCGACTTGGAGTAGTTTCTACTTGACTCTCGTGAATATCCACTTTTTGCAGTTCTCCACTCCCACAGATTGGACCATTCTCAATGAACCTAGCGTTACCAGACTCAACTATTTTTGTACTATGATTAGGAGAATAAAATCTATACCCCTTCGATTTTTCGGGATAGCCGATGAAATAAACACTAACGGTTCTCGTATCAAGCTTCTTTCCATGTGGATTATACAACCTTACTTCTGCCGAACAACCCCAAATGTAAAGGTGTCGTAAACTAGGTTTCCTTCCTGTCCAAAGTTCATAAGGTGTCTTAGGAATTGCCTTACTAGGAATCCTATTAAGCAGATACGCAGTGGTCTTTAATGCATGCATCCACATTGATGAAGGTATAATACTATAACTTAATATACTCCTACCCATATCTATAAGAGTACGATTTCGCCTTTCAGCTACACGATTTTGTTGCGGTGTACTAGGTATTGTGTATTGCGCACATAAGCCTCGACTTGCAATAAACTTTGCAAATGGACCTATACATTGTCCACTTTCATCAAAATTTTCATAATATTCGCCACCTCTATTAAACTTCACTATCTTTATTTTTCTATCTAACTGTCTTTCTATCTCATTAACGAACACCTCTAGGATGTCCACAGACTGAGACTTCTCATGTAGCAGATAAATATAACCATATCGTGAGAAGTCATCACTAATGGTAATGAAATATTTTTTGCCGTCTCAAGAAGGAATGTCGAAAAGACCACAGATGTTAGTGTGTATTAATTCAAGTAATTTTCTAATTCTTGTGGCTGGATTCCTTGATATATGTTTGGTTTGCTTACCTTTAATGCAATCTACACATATATCCCAGTCAGCAAAATCCAATTGAGGTAAGATTTCATTTTTCGCTAACCTTTGTACCCTTTCCTTAGATATATGACCTAATCTTTTATGCCACAAAAAAGCAGAACATTTATGATGTGCATTACGTTTATTTCCTATAATATGGTCAATATGAAACAGAGATTCAGCAAAATCAACATCAAGATTGAAACGATATAAATAATCAATTAAAGTACCAGAACTATAATAGTACTTGTGTTTATATAAAGAAAACACGCGGTTGCCAATCTTAAAGTTAAAACCATAATCATCCAACTTTGCAACAGAAACTAAATTCCAAGCACAGTCAGGAACATAAAGACAATTTTTTAGAACCAGGTGATACCCAGTGTCAAAGATCAATCTGTACGTCCCAACGCCCTCTATTCGTGCCTTCATTCTGTTCCTCGTATACAAGAATTTTTCAGTTCCATTTATGGTCTGGATTGAAAGGAATCCATGTTTAACATGTGACACATGAGTAGTTACACCAGAATCTAAACACCAGGTATTATTAAGCACTTCAATCAGATTTGATTCAAAACATACCGAGATATAGTATGTACCTTTCTTTTTGAACTAAGCCTTTCTTTTAGGGCAATCCTTCTTGAAATGACCAGACTTTTTGCAGAAGTGACACCTATTATCTTTATAGATTCGACCCTCGTTAACTTTGCTGAGAGCTTTGTCCTTATCTTTGTTGTAACATCCCGTCCCCATATGAAGAGTTAGGACCTGAGATCTTGGTACATGTGAGCTCAAAGGGAAATTAAGACAATGCATTTTCTTGTTCATGCATCATGTTAGCATATAT
>JANIHZ010000009.1:32945985-32956030 GCA_027478365.1 Erythroxylum rufum | reverse complement strand
AACCCTAATACCTTTCTTCTTCTCCACCGAAAGCCCTCTCCTCCTTTCTTTCTTTTCTTTCCTTTTTCTTTCTAATTCCGTGCCTTTCATCCTTCTTAAACGACATCCCCTTTACATTGTCTTTAAAGAATACAAAAAGACCATTAAGCCCTTCCTTATAAGCCTTTTAACTTAACTCTTTAAGTAAACTTCCAAATTTGCCCTTAAAGCTTTCTAACACTTTAATTTCTAACACTTTACATTTTAATAAATCCAATAAACTTATTCCATATGATCTTACTCCATTTAACATGTTAATTACTCACATTAATATGCTAATTAAGTCCTCAAAATCATAAAAATAAATCAAAGTCTCAAAATTCATAAATCATGTTTTGCTTAGGACATTTTTCACATCATCTAATTGAAGGAATTTGCTAACACTTTCTTCTAGAGAAATGTTCCTCATTGTATTACGATTCTAACGACACCAAAAACGCTCAATTCGGTTCAGAAATGAAGAAGTTATGGCCAAAACACTTTCAGGCTAAAACTAAACCAAAACTGAACATTATACCTAATTTCACTCCAGAAATCGAACATCTTAGGGGCTAAATTGAAATTTACTTTCTTTCCTATGACTTGTAGCCCCATGTCTCTATTTTATTTTTCAACAAGAATCAGCCCAATTGGATCGCTACACATCAAGAATTTATCAAACAACTTAACCATGTTCAGAAAATGATCCAACTTAAACACTTTAACCAAATCCTCTCTCTTTGATTCAATCAATCATCCTCAATAATCTAAAAAATTCATAATTCCCCATGGACAGATAGAGGAATGTCTTAGGAATCTAACGCTTCAAAAATCAAGTCAATCGGATGTCGGACAGAAAAGATATAAGCAAAAGAATGAAAAATTTTCAAATAATTAAAAATTAGAAATGCACTGTAGCAGCCGGCTCGCGCTCGCAACTGGCTCGCGATCGCGAGCCTCTGAAAAATAGCCGGCTCGCAATTGCGAGTCGAGGAGAAGCAGAGCTGGCTCGAGATCGCGAAGTCGAGCCAAAAGGCGCGACTGCGAGCCTCAGAGAAAAAGGGCCAGCTCGCTGTAGCGACCCCTTACTGTAGAGTACCCACCGGAACGCCCATAGGTCATTCCAGTACATATCCTACGATAAGAGACCACTACTGGCAAACACCACTATATTCCCCATGGAATCACAATAATAAATCATTAATAAGAAATTGGCAACTTTTTTTTGCATGTGCACATATTTCACTATGTCCCAAGTCTAGTATGCATGAACAGTCCTAATTCAGCCCAATCACTCTCATCCTACGATAAGAGCCCAATCACTCTCATCCTATGCGAAATAGCTCTGGCTTCGATTTTCTTTTTTTTTTAATCCAATGAACTTCAAAAATTCATATCTTTTCACTCAAAACTCAAAAAATTGCAAATTTGGTATCAATGGAAAGCCCAAAGGAAGCTCTACAACCTCCATGTAGAACTCCATAATCAATTCCATCTCTAAAGGGGTCAAAAACCCTAACAAACTTTCTACCCAATAATAACATGCTAAACAGTAACAGAAACTTGCAAAAATCATAACTTCCTATTTCATGGTCCAAAAAATTGCATACTTTACATCAGTGGAAAGATCAAGACATAATCTAAAACTTTCATGAAGAACGTAAAAGCATATTCATCCTCTAACTAGGTCAATTTTTCAGTCAAAGTTTCTGCCAACTAATGGTCATCCTATACCACATCCAAACTTCCAAATTTTATATCTCCCAATTCTCACATCCACAAATAACATATAATAGATCATTGAAAAGCTAGGAAAATCTTCTATGACTTCCATGAAGGCCACTTAACTCAATTCAAAACATATCAGTCCAGAATTTGCCTCAAAACACAACACACAAACTTACCTTTAATATCATTTTTTCAAACAAAGCAAAATATCCTTAATTTCGGAAAATCATAACTTTCAATGCCGATATCGAAAAATATCATACTTCATAGCGACAGAAAGCTCTCAACAGAAATTACAAGTTTCATGAAGATCATTTTCTCAAATTCTATCCAAATCCAAAAGTCAACTCTCAACTCCCAAAAAGTCAAACTTTCTTAATTCTTCAAAATCTCACATTTTTTCTCTTTATTTCTTGATTTTCAACTTCCATTTCAATCATCTCAATCATCTCATTCACTTTAACTTTCATAACCCATGCAAAACTCCTCAAACGTCAAAGTCATCAAAACCAATCAATTCTTTTCTCATTAACTTTCTTAAAGTACAAAAACATCTCTAACACAATACATATACAAAAACACTCATTGAATTTCATTTAATAACTCTAAATTTTTACTTAAATATTGGGGTCCAACAAAATCTATTTATATCAATCTCAAATTTGCCCCTAAAGTCCAAAGACAAATTTTCTATTCATACACCAACATACTGCACCCAATCCTTAACTTTATGTCAAATTTTGAGATTCTTAGAGACAGAATTGAAATTCAATGTCTTCATAAGTAGCCCTATATTTCTAGTTTTTAATTCAAATTAAGAATCATCTCGTTTGGACAACTAGAGAAAACATTATGGCTAACAAACCGAAGAACACTCAGTGAATATTTTCCAGATCACTGCCAATTTTGTTTTTAAATCTTTCCTTAACATAACTCATATCAAGATCATCTTTCTACTTCATTCAATCCTCATCCTCCACTTCATTTCAAATCAATATCCTCCCTAAGGAGATTATAATCCATGAATAATCATGAAAATGAATAATAGAACATACATATATGTACATATCTTTCACCAACTTACCACACAAATATTGCTTTCATTTTACTTCTAACTTTCACCGTGATTCTTCCTATTTCCAAAATCTCTTATCCACAAAAAATATCGTAGCAAATCATGAATCTATCCACATTTCTCATTCTGTACTTTACTCTTGTCTATCATTTCTTGGTTCAAAACTTTCATTCATTTGTTCTTTACTTGTGACTAGTCACCAAAATTTCTTATTCAATAGTTCTAATCTTCCAAGAAAAGTCTGGGGTCCAATACGCAATTTTTATGCATATATGCCTAAATTAATGAAAGTGCACACGCCCGTCGTTGGTCCCCTCTGGCATGTGAAGTGCATGTGTTGCACGCTCCTCATTTTCCTCACTGCACACTGGTTTTGCAAAAACATAAAACTTAAATCCAGAAGTTATTTTGGATTAACGGATTTGAAAAAAAAAATACACACACTTTGGCAAAAACCAAGTGCATACGGTGACTTTGGATTAATTCTTTGGCAAAAAACTAGTTCATGCGGTGACTTTGGATTAATACTTTGGAAAAAAACCAAATTCATACTGTAGATACCATTTCGAAAGCGTTTTACGCTGAAAGGAACGATATCCAAAACATGGCTTTTACAAGAGAGAGGTTGTTGTTTTTGCTTTATACTTTTATCCGTATGTTGATATAACATGTTAAATGCATATAAGACCATAAGACAACATAGTGACATACATTAAATGCATATAAGACAAAAACAACACATAATAGATACTAGAAGTGTGCACGTGGGAATCATGTGAGAGAAGCACCAAAGGACAATGACAACATACATTAAATGCGTATGAGACAAAACATCACATATTAAATGCCGAGAAGAGTACATATGGAATCATACGTTGTGAGAGAAACACGATTTCTTCGTACTGATGTAAGTGCGAAGATTTCAACCATATAAAAGTTCATAACTGAAATATAGGCGGCAGTAGACAGATTCTTCAACACTCATTATCCACCATTTACGATGGAAAATTTATATATTTCTAAACTATGCTCTGATACCAATTGTAAGACAATTTAATGGATTGATTGATTTTGTCATACTTGAATCCATGATAAATTTTTTGTACTGACTTATTCCCTCTCTTCTTCTATTCTTCTTTGATGTGTTTCTCCAAATGGTATAGATAACCCTTTGATAAGTTGCTAAATCTTATATAGTCTTTCACTAACCATCATGTTGGTTTATTTTAAAAGAGAGAGGGAAAGGGTCTTTGACCCAATTGAGATCCATTATTTAATACTTAATAACCATTATCTTGGGTTTTTATAGGACTCAAATCTATAAGTCACATGGGCCATTAAATAATCTAACACTAAGACTACCGAAAAAGCATAAGAGCTAATTTTGTGTCTTACGAACCCTGGACTACTGCCCTTTCTATGACATCTTTCTGGTCTCTTAATTAGCAATTTGGAAGTACAATGATAGGTCCATTTCCCTCTTTTATTACAATCCAATGATCGTGCACTCGTTGTAGAGGTGGCTGAGTAGGCTCCTTGAACACTTTGGCAAATTTTGCCAATAACTCATTTAATTCTCCTTACTCCACTAGTATTCTAACATTATATTTTGCATCTATAATTCCAATAGTTGTGTGAGATTCATCATGCATAACCATCCATGTTGCTTCCCTTTCAACAATTTATCTAGCCCCTTGCTAAAAATGAGCTTGCCTTCTAAAAATGAGCTTGCCTTTCTTAATCAAGACTTCTGTGAGAGTAATCCATTTTTCTTCCATTAAAATTTCATGGTTTACGTTTGAAAATTCCAAAATACATCATTCAACGTCTCTAAGAGTGTGTTTCACATCCACCTAATGGAATCACTAGTGCCTTCGTTGAGAACCACACTCCTTGCATGCTCCATGCAAACTTGCATTAACACTTGTGACATTTCAACTCAAACTCACATCCTATAATTTTGTAAAATAGAGGAACCTCTTCTAATTTGCCTACGCACCTTTGAGTTATGTTTTCGTCGAAGAAATTGTGGGTGCTCCCATTATCCACCAGAATCTGTATAGATCTTTGTTGATTTTATCCCTTGACTCTCATTTGGTTATAATCTTCTTCAAACTCCAATCTTGTCATAGCCTGGAATGATACATTCAAAGAAAAAAATTCCTCACCTTCTTTCGATATTTTTGTTTCTCCCTTATCTTTAGACCTCTCCTTCTCTTCTATCAGAGTAAGTGGAATTGTTTCTTTTGGCATTTGTGGCTGGGTATATAGCGCTCGTCACACCAAAAATAGAGGCCTTTGGCCCTCTTTTCGTCAAACTCCCTCCTATTCATTGCTCTTGGAGGTTGTGTCCCTTTCGTCACGCTTGCTATTGATTGTTTCCTAGGAGATTATGTAATAGTAATAAACCTTTTCCACCCTTGTTTCTCATATGATAAAGTGGTAAAGCTGGCTTCTTCAGTCCATTGTTGGGAAACCTTGACCCCAGTACTACTTTTTAGGCTCCATTTTGAATGAATGTGTACATATTCACAGAAACTATAACTATCTGTTTCCTTCTAATGAATTAAGCATGTTAAAGGCTCTATGGGTCTAACAACTTCACCATGATCCTAGCTTAGCTTTAAGTCCTTTTAAGAAAAAACCTATTAAGTATTCCTCAAATAGGTTTAACCTGTTGGAGTATCTATCAAGTTGATGACAATATCCTTGCATTATTCTTCTAGCGCAGCTCCTTGAAATCTCCCATGGGATCATTGAAGATCTCTCTATTAAACAGTTTCATTACTGCCTCCATAAATCCTTTCCATCTTAACTCTCCCGATTCATCTTTATTCCTCAACCATTGTTGATAACATTCTTGAGTAGGACCTTTAAAGTGGAGAGTGGCAATCTTGACCTTAGTTGATTTCAGAGTGCGGTCTAGAGAAAAGAATTGCTCACGTTTATATATTTAGTTTTTTTAACAACGTTGCCTTCTAATGTAAGAAGTCAATCTTGTTGAACAATATTGGAACAATATACCCATCGTGCTCCATATTGTCTCTCCGGTTGTGTTTTTCTCTTCCACCTTGTGTTTCTTCTGGATGTCCTATAAATCTTTACATGAACTGGTGGAATAGGGTTTTTAGCTCCCCTAACTCCTTTTTGTGTCTATGCATTCACACTAGTGTTTCCATCAGTAACATGTAGTTCCTCACTTTCATTTCTAGGAGGACCTTCATCCCTTCTGCAATTTGTCGTTGTTCTACTCCTCATGTTCTTTCCACCATTGGTTATTTGAGCGTTGATGGCTCTGAGACCAAATTTGTTCTATAATAGTTATTTGTATAGAGGTGATTTACGTTCATATAAAAGAAAGAAAGGAGAGAGAAAATTGTCATAGTTTGTTAAAGAGAGAGAATGATTCATATATTTTTGGTCCCTTCACTAGATTTCTACACTTTGATATATATATATATATATATATGGATAAATAGGGCACATATGTAACATCATAATTTACGCATACATCAAATAGTAAGGGAAATAATTTAATTCAAACATTATAGTGTTACTTTTATACATAATGTCTCAGTCTTCTTCTTCAATTTCTCACAACAATGTAGGAATGATTTGATGGTACAAAAATCATTCCAGAGAAGAGAAATTTGAGAGAAGCTAAAAGAAAATTTTATTATAGAATGCTTACGGCTTGTCAGGTTTTTACCTGATATAGACCCTTGAGCCTTATATTAATTGACACATGTAAGTTGGTTAGTTAATTATAAGAGCGTAAACAACATCATGTTAAGGAAATTAAAACTATAATAAATTACTATATTTTGCACCTTCCAAGTACACGAGGCTTCGTCTTTTGTATGGTTTCTCTTTTTATATAAAACTGTCTCCTTCTTTTTTAACCTTGTCTATAAGTTTGACATCTAAGTACCATCTCTTTAATTCCTATAAGGGCTCCCATCTTGCCTCCTCATCTAAATGTTAGGGGTTGATTATGGTGTTTCACAATTCTTCAATCTAAGATGGCTTCAAGACTACATATCAACATAGGAGATTATTGCTGGCAATCCATTAGAGTTGATCATTTCTTCAATTATAAGATATGGATGGTGGGGTGGATACTAAATCCTTCAAATAGGCCTAACTTGTATGAAATTGACTCGATGCGCTCTATAATTAGATAAGGGCTATAAAACTGAGGGCAGAGCTTCTTATAGTTCCTTATTTGCAGCGAGCATTGATGATAGGGTTGAAGCTTGAGGAACATAAATTCCTTCACTTCAAACTATCATTTTGTCTACTTATAATCTACCTATTGTTTCATTCTTTGTTGGGCTAGCCTTAGGTGAAATTTTGCAGAGGACAACATTGCTTTCCTGTTTTTTTTTTTTTAATGATCGGTTGACAATTAGATTCTTGGAATCTCCCACCAGATACAACCCTTACATCGAAGGAGAATACCCATATAATAACTCAAATGGCATAGAGTGGATGGTTTCATGGAATATGTTGTTATACCACCATTTAACCAACGAAATCCACTCTACCCATTGCAATGGAGTATTACCACAAATCCAAGATGTGATTTACGACCTCCGTCTGCCTGTTAGATAACGGGTGATACGCAATGGAAAACTTGAGTTTGATTCCTTGCAATTTGAAAAACTCCCTCTAGCATTTACTCAAGAGGATTGAATCCCAGTCACTCACAATACTCTCTGGTATCCCATATAGCTTCAAAATAGGGTCAAGAGAGTGTTTGATGAGTATAAAGAAATTGTATTTATTGAAACAGTTGACCATTACCATCACACTCGTTCTCCCTTATGAGAGTGGAAGTTCTTTCACGAAGTCCATACTGATGTCTTTATAACAACTGACAGGACATTGGTTGTAATTTTCTTGGGTATTGCACATTTCATACTTATTTTTCTAGAAAAACTTATAAAACTTAACACATTTTAATAAATATTTACCCATCCTTTTCTAGTGAAAGATATTTTGTAATATTTTGATTATCACAATTCCTCCCAAATGATCCCCTAAGGATTCATGATTCAAATAAATTAACTTCTTATGTAAGTCTTTGCCATACTCGATAACTATTCTTCCCCTCTATCGTAACAAGTTTTCCCTCCACTTGTTGTTTCCATAATTGAGGGCCCTCTTCTCCGCCCACTAAATGATATCCTGAATTGTTTTATTTTGTTTCCAACTATACTAGATTTCTTCTCGAAGTTTAGTGTAAACCTATGAGAATGAAAGGGTGAGGAGCTTGGTATGTGTCGACCTTGATAACATATCTGTCTTTTAATTCTCCTTCCTGTTATAATAGAACACTTTGAAGTCATACCCAAAAAGTTTTGGAAGTCAAGTCTATTAGAAAGGGATCGATATCCTTTACTCTAATAGGAACTTAAGACTCTGATGATCCGTCCGAACTTGGAATCTTATACCATTAAAGTAGTGGTGTTATTGCTTGATCGCTTTGATACTCGTCAAAAATTCCTTTTCATACATAAATAGTCTGAGGTGATTATTGGTCAGTGTCTTGTTAAGGTATATGATTGGGTGATTGTCTCGTTGCAGCACAACCCCAATTCTTGTCTTGTATGCATCTGTTTCAAGGACGAAAGGATTAGAGAAGTTGTATAGGGCAAAAACTGAGTTGAAATAAGGGATTCTTTTAATTCTTCAAAGGATTGTTGTTGCTGGTCCCCCAAGCCTACTCCCTCATTGCTAGATCCTTTCAGGTGCCAAGTCAAATACTTGTAGTATTCAGTAAGCCCAAGAAAGCCTCAGAGCTCCCTGAGAGATCCAGGCATGGGCTAATTCTAGATTGTAGGCACTTTAAAATTGTTTTTAGCTACTCCTCCTTTTGAAATTGAGTGACCCAAGTATTTAAATTGTCTTGTTGTAAAGATACATTTGGTTATGCTCAAATACAGTTGATGAGCTTCAAATGTTTTGAGGGCTTCTCTCAGGTGATGTACGTGATGGTGAAAGTCATGACCATAGATAAGTATTTCGTAGAAGAAGACGAGAACAAATTTCTGAAGGAAGGGTCAAAAGACCTTGTTCATTAAGCCCTGAAAAGTTGTGTTTGTTAACCCAAAAGTCATTAAGAGAAAGTAGTAGTGTCTTTCATAGGTTCTAAAGGTGATCTTTGCATTGTCTTCCTCTTGTATCTGAATTTGATGCTACTCGAATAAAATCCATTATGGAGTACCATCTGGATCCATAAAATTCATTGAGCAACTCTTTAATTAGAGGGATTGGAAATTTGTCCTTTATTGCATGCTTGTTCAACTCGTAATAATTAATACACATTCTCCATGAATTGTCCATCAGAACTACTAAATATGCATATGGACTCAAGCTTCTCCAGATGAATCATTATTGTAGCAATTCTAACTTTGCAATCTCAGTCATGTCTTTCTGCTCTCTTGAGTAGCAGTAGGGCCTAATATTGATGAAATCCACTCCTCTTTTAGGGGGATTATGTGGTCTTAGGTTCTCTTCAGAGGAAGCTGTCGCGGTTCTTGGAATAGTGACCTAAAATCTGCAAGCAACACTTGAAGCTCATCCATTGAAAATACTTGATCCTCCAAACCTATTTGATGGAATTAATATTCAAGGGGAATGGCTAAGTGTATCATGTACAATCCTCCAACTTGTACACCCTTAATCATTTTGTTCAACCCCTTACCGAACATCATCCTTGCCTCCTGCCTCTCATTGCTCAACAACATCACTATTTTCCCATCCTATGTAAACCTCATGATCCTTGTTTTGAAGTTGCATGGAAAGTCGTTAAGTGTAGTGAGCCATTGCACTCCAAGGATAACATCATAACTTCCCAAAGGAATCACCAATGTGTCTGTTACAAAAGACACCCTATGTATACACTATGTAAATCCTCGGTACCTTTTATGACAACCTATCCAGAGCCCACCATCCACGATGATATGAATGTTTGGGATTTCTTCTAATTTATTTGGGTTCCTTTTGGCCACCATCTCATCCAGAAAGTTGTGCATGCACTACAAGAAATTGTATTTTTAATGAAGGTAAAAGTTGTCACTAAAAGTAGTAATATTTGTCACTATTATTAATAGTGACCAATTTTTGAGGTCGTCATCTCCCATCACAAATACCTCCGTCACTAGTAAAATAGTGACTAATTTAAAAAATGGTCACAATTATGCAACACTTTTGTGACAC
>JANIHZ010000009.1:32916827-32945885 GCA_027478365.1 Erythroxylum rufum | reverse complement strand
AAACGTGATCATCAATCAGAACACATACTAGCCTTAATTCATTATTGTTCCACCAATAATGATCGACCAGGGACAGTCTAGAATAGTGTTATAACACTTATGGTTTTACTATCAAGTCACATACTTGATGACATAAGTTTAATACCATCCATGGAATGTAAATCTCATTACATAAACGAAATACATGCATATATAAAAGGAATACCTCATAATATATTATTAACAAATCATAATGTTAATACATGAATCACAAA
The DNA here is from genome assembly GCA_027478365.1 of Erythroxylum rufum. NCBI lineage: Eukaryota > Viridiplantae > Streptophyta > Magnoliopsida > Malpighiales > Erythroxylaceae > Erythroxylum > Erythroxylum rufum. The sequence continues at coordinate 32,945,631 of JANIHZ010000009.1, read as the reverse complement.
TGTTTATTGGCCTAGGGCACACTACTAACATCTTTAACACTAAAAGAGGATAGGGATAAGATTTGTTAAAATGTTGAGGAAACAATTGAACCCATATATCATCACCCATCACCACTACACTTTTCCCATTGAGAACCATCTACAACAGGCAAAATCTTGTGAAAATGATATTAGAATAAGAATTTTCACTGTTTGACAATAATTGAATCAACAATAAAGAAATCAAAATAAAATTTAGAGTGAAAGTGAAAGATAGACCCAAATAATAACTGGGAAATGGGAGAGATGGGAATAGCAACAACAGAATTAACAATAATGAAAAGAGACCTAGAGAGAAATCTTCTTCAGGAAAAAAGAAAACAACTTTCCATTTCTGTTTTTCTAGGTACAGGGATTGGTTCATAGTATACAACACAGGTTCAGTGAAAAGATGAAAAAAAACATGTTATGGCATATTTATTTTTTTATACTCTAATTAGTTTATTTCGATGAAGATTAAAAGAACTACCTTGCCAAGGGAGATTCTCCTGAATGTAGATTCATGCTGAAAAAAACTTCACTCGGATTTTTCTGTCTGAAAGCTTTGACCCTCTATGATCCGATACCTTTCCATTGCTAGACACTCTACCAATTCAATCACTACCTGACTCATGTTTGGCCGTCTCATAGCGTTACTGTATACACAATCCATTGCTAATTCCATGAATTTCCACACAGAGTTTACGCCGTAGGCTCCTGATAAACTGTGATCCACAATAGTTTCAATATTGCCATTTGTGATCAGGGCAATAACACACTATGTTATGTGGATGTTCTCAGAGGCCTTGGCAATCACAGGTTGGTTTGTGATTATCTTCGGGAGGACAACACTGAAGCTGTACAATTCAGTTTTTTCAGTGAACCAGTTTGTTCCCTGAATCTTGCATTGCCAATAAGACGTAGCTAACTTTATCAACTTCTATCTGTTTAGGGAAAGAAAAACTTTGTGCAAAAAATGCTTACTAAGGGTCTAGGTAGCCAGAAGTTCTAGCAACTGTGGTCGAAACATGAGAGTCATCTTCGACTAGGAAAGATCTTGACAGTCCAAAATGGGATATCTTGGCTCGTAACTTATCGTCCAATAATATGTTTGTCGTCTTCACTCCTAACTATTTGAAGCCTTAACTCCTAACTTAAAGTTTCTTTGTTCTTATCTGCATCGATGAAAAACATATCTAAGGCTCTAAACTAATTTGGTGGGCATGTATTTTATGTTTCCTTGAACTGTGAAGGGCTTCTGTCACCAAAACACTTACTTAGAACTGGTAGTTTGGCATGAAAAACTAGGTAGAGCATGTTATTAGATATTGGACTAATGAGTTCAGCATGCCAATAGATCAAGCATATACGTAGTTCAAACATGAACCTAATTCTTCTCTAACAATATAATTGAAGTACGATCTATTGATATTTTACCTGAGTTGAGATTCTTGGATGAAGTACGGAGAGGGAGTAGATAGAACCACAGATCGATTAGCCAGAAAGTTCTCTCTTGAAACAGAAAAGCACAGGAAAGCTTAGAGAAAGGATTTAAGGAAAGACATTGAGGAAAAAAACCAAGAATCGAACTGATGACACTTACCAGAACCAAAATCTCCCTTATCGGTATCAAAAAAGTCGATCCCCAGAGAGATCCCCTTCCTTCGAAATTGTGACATCGCAAGATCTAGAAAGTTGAAGGACAAAATCAAGCCCTAATCGAGTAGTCTGTGATAGATACATAACATGATTTAGCTATCTGAGTTGTTTTCTGAATGAAGAACCAAAAGACTGATGATCCATGGAGCATTTGTTTGAATCGTCAGCAGAGAGAGTGAAAGCTTCTAACCTAATCGAGTAAGAGGTAGAAGTCTTGAGAAAGGATCAAGTCGTTATACCCAAAATGTAATGCTTTGTGTTTTACATGCAAACGTCGCCGTTTGTTTACCTAAGCTTACTCAAAAACTCAAGTGGTCGAGAACACGGAGAACTTCTTGTGTGTAAACTTCTTATTTATAATGAATTTTAAATTCTCAAAAAAAACTGAATATTAGTGTTAAAGGGATATTATGAGGCTATTCAAGAGCCATTAATTCCCTTATTGCAACTTAATTCCTATAACTTAGTTTTCAGCAAAGTTGAAACAAATAATTTAGGTGTAGTTCACTTTATAATTTTATCAAACACTTTCTAAGCACTTCATCAATCAAAATAATTTGATATAATCGACATAACTAAAAATAACAGTAAATACACAAATTTTTAGCTGCAATAATGTTACAATTATCTCAATTCTAAATTTGGATACATTTTATTGAAATGGATAGCTTATAGACTTTCCAATTTTTTTAATGACTTAGCCAATCATTTTATTCAAGGTTGACTGGTGAGATGTTTATTATAAAGGTGGATATAAGGTTGACATGTTTGTGTTTCCTATGGTAAATGTCACACGCAAGTTAAAAAATGATGAACCATATGTTTTAGCTTCTCAAGATGAACAAGTTTACTATGTAAGAGATATTAAGGAGCTCAATTGGTAGGTTGTTGCCAAGACAAAGCCTCGTGATTTGTATGATCTTCCTGATGATGATATAGGAGATGAGTCATGCCAAGAAAATGAAAATTTTGGCTTTACACTTCACAGATCTACTTTAGAGGATGATATTGATGCAATATCTTTGGATAGATGTGATTTAGATGCTACAATTGTTGAAGGATAGATGTAAAATATTACTTTTGGATTATCAATATATGTAGTTTGAATATTTTATAAGAAAATATTTAAATTTGTTTGCAAATAATCATATTAAAGAAAAATTCATGACAAGTAGTTTCTAGTCTATAAAATTTTTACAATAATGACAAAATTTATCTTTGTAGTGGTTAATTTAAATATTTTATTGCAACAACAAATATTTATCATTAATTTGTTACGTTTATATTGATAATAACTTTTGTAACAAAAAATTGATCAAGTGACAACAAAAAATTTTGTCACTAAAATTACAAATAGTAGTGAGCATAATGATAGTTCAGTTGTTGTGACAATATTAAGTAGACACTAACTAATTGAATTTTTATTGACAAAAGTTTTCGTCATAACAAGTACATAGGCTTTTAATAACAAAGCTTAGTGATAAAAGAAAATTTGACAATATTAATATATTAATAGTGACAATTTAATTGTTAAGGTACTAAATTCTCACAATTCTCATCGTATTAGTGACACAAAAATAAATCACCACAGTTAATCCAAACAATATTATCAATCAATTGTTTTGTCACAACAAACCTCGTATCTGTGATGAAATAATACTTAGGCACAAAAAAATTGTCACTAAATTACAAATGGTAGTGACTATAATTATGGTTTTGTGATTGTGACAGTATTAAGTAGACACTAATTAATTGAATATTTATTGACAAAAGTTTTCGCCATAATAAGTAAAATATTGTATGACGATAAACCGTTTTGTCACAATAAGAAAAAATATTAGTGACCAAACTATGATTTGTTAAAACAAATAGAAAATATTAGTTACCAACATATGTTTTGTCACAATTACATTTAATTCCCTCGAAAATTATTTTGCCACCAAATTTCATAGGCTTTTAGTGACAAAACTTAGTGATAAAAATAAAATTTAACACTATTCATATATTAATAATGACAATTTAACTGTGAAAGATACTAAATTGCCACAATTACCATTGTATTAGTGACAAAAATATAAATTATCACAGATAATCCAAACAATCGTATCAATCAGTTGTCTTGACACTAAAAAATATCATATTTGTGATGACATAAATAGTTAGTCACAAAAAAATTGTCACTAAATTACGAATAATTGTGACCGTAGTTATAGTTTGGTTATTATGACAATATAAAGTAGACACTAATTAATTGAATATTTATTGACAAACTTTTTTGTCACAACAAGTAAAATATTGTGTAACGATTAACTATTTCGTAACAAAAAGAAAAAAATATTAGTGACCAAACTATGTTTTGTCACAACAAATAGAAAATATTAGCTACTAACATATGTTTTGTCACAATTACAATTTATTCCCGCCAAAATCATTTTGGTGCCAAATTGCATAGGCTTTTAATGACAAAACTCAGTGATAAAAGAAAAGTTGTCACTATTAACATATTTATAGTGACAACTTAATTGTGAATGATACTAAATTGTCACAATTACTATTGTATTAGTGACAAAAAAATAAATCAACACAGTTAATCCAAATAATAGTGTCAATCCATTGTCTTGTCACAAAAAACCTCGTATTTGTGACGAAATAATAGTTAGTCACAAAACAATTGTCACTAAATGTCTTAACTCTTGTAGTGATGCTTTCATTATCAATCAGTATCAATAAGGTTCCCTAAAAGTGGTAATCTTTCACTCTCATATTGTATCCCTCATTTGTTTCCCCCAGTTATTACTTGAAAAGAGACGTTGAGGAGACTCGAGTTCTCCAACTTTTCTTCTTTTTGCGCTTATAGCACTTGCTCACCTAGTATGTACCTCTCATTGCGCTAGAAGCAGAGTCCCTTCGCCTTCCAGTCATCAAATCCTCGTTGCTTGCAGTTTTGGATGGAACTGAGTTCCAGGTTGGCCCACTCCTTATAATTTCCCCTTAAGATCTAGGGGTTGGTAGGATTCTCCACTTGGGTTGGGCCTTAGAGCGAAGGTTGTTGGGAGTCCAACCTTTGGATGCTCATGACCACTTCTTGTTTCCTCACTAGGGAGTACATCTGTTGCAACATTTAAGGTTTGAGTGATGGTGGATTCCAATTTAGGTTTCAATCCTTTTAGAAACTTGAAGAAGTACTATTTAGATAATGTAAGATTGTTAAAGTATCTGTCAAATCGTGCGTAGTATTCTTGTACTAAATGCTCTTGTTGAAGTTCCTTTAAATCCCCTACTAGGTCCTCAAAGACTTCCTTGTCAAACCTCTGCTTGATTGCATCTTTCAACTCTTCCCAGCTCCACGATCCCTAGGAAGTTTGCTTGCTGGTGGCTAGCTGATACCACTGCTACGCGTCTCCTTTCAAGTGCATTGTGATGATTCCCACTTTCTTATCATTTGGGGTATGATCCAGAGCAAAGAAATATTCATTCTTGTATAGCTAGTGTTTCACACTGCTTCATTCGAATATTGGAAAGTCAATCTTGCTCTCATTAAAGTGGTATATAATTCTCTTCCTTGCGAAAGTCCTCCTAGGAAGGGGTGCTATCGACTCCTTCCTAGGTGAGCCTTGCTCAATAGTCCCCACTATCATTCATATGAACTGGTGGAACATGATTTTAAGCTCTTCCAGTTCTTTTTTGTGTCTCTCCTTCTGGCCTTGATTCTTTACTAGCAATTTCTAATTCCTAGCCATTCTCAAGCAAGGTCTTTAAATTTTTTTTCAATTCTTCAAAGCTCAATCGCCCTATTTCCTTCTGCCACGATTCTGCTCCGTGGTTTGTATGCTTTAATTAATTTGTTATGTGCAAATAATTGAGGATTCAAGAATGATTTGATGGTACAAAAATCATTGTAAAAGAGAGAAGAACTATAGAATGCTCACAACATGTGGAGTGTTGTCACAAATATAAGCCCACGAGCTTTACATTGGCTGATGCGTATAAGTTGATAGGATAATTGTAAGAGCGTAAACTGTACTATTGTATTAGGAAATAAGAACTACGATTTCTGCATGGTTTTCGTTTTTCTCGTAACAATAAGTGTATCGAAATACGAGAAGATTAGAAACTGAAAGTCATCAAATAGATGCGAGACAATGAGCTCACCTCCAACTTCCTAATCAAATCACCTGAACCAGTTAAGTTTAGGGTATGGGGAGTAAATTACCAAAATACTTCACATGGATAAGTCTTTAGGTCTTAGCCTCGTAGTTATCAGTACCTTATTTTTTAAAAAACATTTTTGATTTGATCAATATTTATTTTTAGTAAATACATTCATTCGAGCCTTTTGTTTTTAAACTAATTCATGTTTGCAATAAAATGTTAAATTTAATTGTATTTGTACGTTAAAATTTTATGTCATATGAGAGTAACACATTATCTTTCTAAAATTTCGAATGATCCAAGTCTTAGATATCTTTAATTATGAGAAAAGAAAATAATATTACTTTGGTACTTAATTTCTCAAAAAAAAAATCGCATCAGCCTCTTTAATTTTCAAGGTATGAGTTGTTAGAGTTAAAATCTAAAATGTAAGAAAATATTTCAAATTTAATTTAAATTTGATCGAAATAATTATTAAAAACTCAAATGTTAAGAGTTAAAATCCAAACTGCAAGAAAAATATTTCAAATTTAATTTAAATTAGATCAAAAGAAATTAAAAACTCAACATCTTACTTAAAAAATTTCCTATAACGAATCACTTCAATTATGAGTCAGCTCATATTTTCTGGTATTGCTCTTAACTTGAACCATTTGCAATTTAGAATTCTACTGTCTCAGACGTAGCTAATCAATCAGAACCATTTCTCAGTTGTAGCATCCTTGAAAGATTCGGAACAAGATCTTCTGTCCAATTTTTATGGTATTTTATTGTGTCCAGTAAATCTCAGTCATTTATTAATGCGAGTTTCGTATGATCCCACATAAATAAATGTAAGACCCACATAAATAAATGGCTGAGATTTATTGGACACAATAAAATACCATAAAATTAGACAGAAGATCTGGACTGAAAAGATTCAAAAGCTGACAATTGTACCATTCCTTTTTTCTTTTCCGAGAAAAAGACACATAACTGAAAAGAGAAAAACAAACAAATAAACTATGTCTCTAAGGCCTTGAGGTTATTCAAGAATTCTGAGAGGGCCAGCATGAACAATATAACCAGTGGCCCATCGTCAGCTTCTTTCTTTTGTAAAGCTCCCTCCAAAGCCTAGTTTCTGGCGTTCGAGATCATCAGCACCCCAGCTGGAACAAGGAAGAAAAAGCCTTAAAAAAAAGAAAGTCCTCAGTTCTCAAACATCCCATATAGATTTCTCTATTCCAGCGTCACCAAGTGAGAGATTTTGCTGATAATGGTTCATGATTGGCATTCTCTGCTGTCCCATTGCTTCCATTCCCATTCTTTGTTGATGTTGGTGTTGCTGTTCGTGCAAATTTGCGTGCCTTTGTACTCCTCCAATCCCCAAGAAATCATGAGTATGCATGTCACCACTTTCACCAGTGCCACCACCAAATTTAGTCTTTACTGTTGGGATTGCACTGCTTCTTCCATGAACCAAACTTGGGCTGCCACTGTCTTCATGTTCCATGTTTCTCATGAAGCCAGGGTTGTGGTCATTGCTCGCGAACATACTAGCAAACATGCCCATATTGTCGTTCATTGCTGAGCTACCTGTTGCAGTGTCGAAAAGGGCAGAGATTTCTTGTTTGTTGAATTCTCCAGGACTTATTCCGACCATATTTGTTTGGTCAGACTGAGTAGAGAAGTGATCATATGAACCGTTATGTTGTTGAATTCCACCAAAGGTTGGTGGCCTTATGGCCGTCACCTGATCATGACCTGCCATGCTACTAGCAAAGCTCTTTTGCATCATTGGGAAGTTGATACTGCTACTCGCAGTTGCACCCATCTGCGCAGCTTTTTGCAGCAAAACTGTTGCTGACATTTGAGCTAAACCAGGGAGTTGACATCCATTTTTTCCGTCTTGAAGATAACCGAACCCAGATGAACCATTGGAACTCAATTGCAGGTTAGAATTTGAGGAAATGCCTCTCGGCCTACCAAAGAGAGTGCCTGAACTGCTAGAAAACATTCCTCCTGCCATGTTCATGGACTTGAATTGCAATGGAACGAGGTCTTGCGGAAGGGAATTGAGAGGGTTCTTAGGATCGAAGTTGTTGAAGTCAGACATTCCCGTGGATGAGTTGGTGGTGCTGCTTAAAGGCATTGATGATATGAGCTCCGGCATCTGGTTTTGCATGTTTGATGCCATGTTGGTCATCAGTCCTTGGTTTACTTTGTTGTTTTCTTCTGCCAGTGCGTCACAAAAGGCTCTGTGGGTGATGAAGCTGTCTCTTCTGAATATCAATTGTCAGATTAACTTGGTCAAAACTACTGATTCTTGGGTATGTATGGAATCTAAAGCGATGTGAGGTATCTATGACGTGAATGTTTTAGAGCTGGCCTTCTATGTCCAGCAATAACAGCCAATCATAGTGTTTCGTATTTGGATGTTTAATGTTAAAGAAAAAGTCTTTTATCCACGTCAATTGGAGATATACTAATTTCTACAAAATTTAACAAACAAGGTTCTTACCTGGAGAAGATTGTTCCACAATCACATTTGTACTCCCTGGTACCACAAGTCTTTTGATGAGCTTTCCAATCGGATTGAACTGCATATTTCTTGGAGCACTTGTCACATTTCCATTTCTTCTCTCCATGTTTTCGGCTAAAATGCTTCTTAATACCTGTTAGATCACCGAGAGCACGAGAAGGGTTGTGGTGGACGCACGTAGGCTCAGGGCATATATACACCCTCTTCCTCACCTCTGTTGTTGTTCTTTGCTTTAATTTCCATGGAAGGTTATGTCCTCTCCTATGCAATTGCAGATTCTGATCCCTTTGGAATCCTTTGTTACATATCTCGCAGACAAACCGGTTAGTTGCCATGAGCGTTGTCGGTGATAATGCAACAACTTCAGCACTGGGATCTGATCCAATCATAATCAGTTGTTAGTGAAAGGGAATTTCCATAACAAGAAACCACACACACACACACTAGAAGAAGAATCATCAAAGCCAAACCATATTCCAGGAGTAAGAGTTATTACTATTATTGTATCCATGATTGCATGAGAAGCAAGCTAATTAATCATTAAAAAAAAGATAAAGAGATGTATAAAAAAAGTGGAGAGAAGCAAACAGTTCTTATCAATTATTGTAATCTCAAAGCAATAATTGAACCTTCCAATTCATATTCCTGTTCTTCCCGACTCTGTCCTACACACACCGCTTCGTTCCCACCTAGATCTCCGGTCCATCCTCATCCCGGTCCGACAAACCAAAGGGATACAATCTTTAAGTATTATACTTAAATCCCACATAAGAGTTCGTCTCTCTGTTGTTATTATCACATTGATCTCATATATACATATGTGCATCACGGATTCAATGATACACCATAAAGACACAATCTTTGATATTTTTTGAGTATGTATATACTTGCATGGTTTCTGTACTTCTGTTACAGTGTGTATGCTAAAATGAACATTGATAAAGAAAGGATCACAAGTTGACTTTGCCTGGAGTTCCTGGGAGATTTCTTTTCTTCTTAACAGGTTGTTGTTGTTGCTGCTGCTGTTGTGAACCAGAGCCGCTGCCGTTAGCAGCAGTAGAAGCTCCAGAGCTCCCACCCTGAAAGTTTTGATGCTGTTGAATTTCCTCTCCAGTGTTTCCTGAAGAGAAGCTGCCCTCGTCACCTGAGATATTTGACATTTGATGCTAATTGTTGACTTGGAGTTATGTAAAAAAACTAGCAAAACTATCCTCTCCTGTGATTGTCTCCTATAAATCTTCTCTGTAATTTTCCACTTTAATATGTTTCTTTCAATCCCTGGCGTCTACTTCTTGTTCTTGTCCAGCTCAGGTGTATGTATGTACTCGCGCAATTATTTGCTCTCTCACTAAGTCATGAGGGAGACAAGACGAGGGATTGCTCCATTTTTTGTAAAGAAATACACTGCTCTCGCTTAAAACACTCAGGTTGGAACTTGGTCTTCTTTGGCTTCATGTACATATACATAGTGGTGATGAGGAAGACAGATGTTCAGCAAATACCCCTCAATTTCCATGAAATAAAAACAATTGCCATTGCGTTCCGAAGATTCCCCTCTTGAAAAAAAAACCCTAAAAAAGGCAAATGAGGTTTGTGATAGGTTGTCAAACTAAATAATATAAATGAGGAATTGAAACAAAAAAAAAAAAGAGTGAAATGATTAGACCTTAATTGAAGTTTAAAAAAATTCGTACATAATACTTTGTACAAATTGCTTAATGTTCTAGTTCTAAAGTGACTGTAACATGACCCAAAAGCTAGGTAATTATGCTGTTCATACTAAAACTATATAAAAGTAAATGCTAATCTTATCATAGATAGACATAATTGTCAATGTCCCATAGATCTTATAAACGACCAAATCAGAATTCAAAAGTAAGATAGTAATAGATTTTCCAAAAGAAAAAAAAAAGTAAGATAGTAATAAGTTGATCGTGATATGCAAATACCGAGTGAGAATCATTTGTTCAATTTTACGGTATCTAACCTTGTCCAATAACATCATTTTTGATGATTGAACATGGTTGAACAATCTCTAAACTCATGTTTAATGACTAAAATGACGTAGTTTTGAGCATTAAACAGAATTGGACACTATAAAATTAGATAAAAGATTTTAACTCGAAAATAACAAGTATAACTTATGCTCTAATGTGTCATTTAATATTCAAGTTATACAGTACCATGCCTTAATAATTATTTTTCATTAGTAATTCAGGAGATGAAAGTATTGCAAAAAAAAAAAAAGATAGTTTCACAAGTAAATTTATTTTTTAGTAAGTTCTGAAGTTGATTACACTATTATTTGTTTTTTTCCAACCTCCAGCCGTAAGCTTTTGAGAATATGCTGTCCGACCTGATTGAACTTTCTTTGTGTTTTCCTAAATCATCGAGGTCGAAGAAACAATTTAAGGAACTATATGATTCGTCTATCAAAAATGAAAAACAAGAACAGATTAATCCCTCAATCATTTCTCTTCTGGGAATGGAAACATCATGCTAATTTCTTGCGTCTTCATGGAAGAAAAGTTTGATTTCACTGCAATTACCTTAAGTGTATGCGTTATCACGTAGACTATTAATGGAGTGTTTCATTTTAATATGCTGCCGATGCCTCTCTTTCACAAGGCATCAAATGTCCATTGACAATTAATCGAGCAAACCTAAGAATATGAAAGAAGATTATTGTTCTCTGTATGATCTAAAGAATGGAAGGTAACCAAGAGGGTCAGTTTCATTCTTTTAAAATACAAGTAGAAAAAATATTGCTGCTTTGTTTTCTAGGTACATTTTAATACTACCCAGGACAGCTACTTTTATCGTCATATATTAACCACATGAAAAGGTTTGTCTATGCTTGGTGGGTTGTCACGACTATATCTACATACTATAGCACTTACGAATACGTCAATATTCACCTTTTTGATGGTTTCTATGTCCGTATACATTCAGTCAGGGAAATTATTTTTTTTTTGGAACTTTAAGAAAATTATATTACCAAAAACCAAACCCTACACTGTACAATCCTACAACTGGAAAACGTAAAGAGTTACACCCACAACAACCTCTCAGCCTGGAAGCTCACATCATCTAAATATTCCAGCGTCCTCTAATTGCTAAACTTACACCCTCTTGCTTCCCATGGGCCATAAGCACCTTCCTAATCAAGTTTACAATGCAATCCGCTAGCTCATACTTCTGGCGTTCTTTATGTTTATACAACCGTCGATTCCTCTCCTTCCATGAATTATAAATCACCATATGAAAAGCGGTCCTAAAAATTAGACCATCTGGCCGTCCTCGATGAGTTTCTTAAATAACCTCTGCTACCACCTCACTCTACTGATAAGAGGAGGGAATTCTTCCCATCAAAAGCATAATCCTACTCCACACCCATTTAGTGTAATCACATTCAAAAAACAAATGATCTCTAATCATATTCAAAAAACAAATGATCTCTACTCTCATTAACTAAGTTACATAATACACAAATAGGATCAAAAGTACCAAACCATCTATCTTTCGTTCGCAGCCGATTCTGAATAGACAACCACACAAAAAATGCCGCTTTTGGAGAAAGTACCTGTTGCCACACTAAATCCGCCCATGAAACCTCTGCCATCCTGTCTCGTCCAATTGCTTGTACCGATTTTGATGTAAAAGACCCATTAAGGTTAGTTGTCCACATCCACCCATCCTGAGCAATACCAAGCCGAACACCAACCAAGACCGACTCCATCACATGGCCATATCTGCACCTACTCCATCTCTCCTTTGCCTGAACCACCCCTGCCACAGATTCCACCTTGGAAATTCTAGTTCTAAATCCGGCCAGGTCTTGTCTCAACCAAAGAAGACTGGAGTCATGACAATTATCAAACCAAAAGTTCACATATGCTCCATCACTTATCCTGCACTTAATAACTGGGTACACCAAATCTTTGGCTTGCAGCAGTCCTTTAAAAATCCAAGAAAGTTCAGAGCTCATTTGTAATTGCCAGAAACTCTGCTTCTTGAGTCGATATATCTGTACCCATTTAACCCACAATGCTTCTCTGTCCACAAATAGTCGCCAAATGCGTTTCATAAGGGATACTCGTTGCATCTGAGTTATCGAAATGATGCCCAAACCCCCGTGCCTCTTGGGTTTAACAATCTCGCTCCACTTGACTTTAGCTCCCTTACATTTATCATTCTTGCCCATCCATAAGAAAGTCTTCAAAATCCTCTCTATTTCTTTGATAACCCTTTTCGGAAGAATAACATGAGCAGCCCAATGCACATGCATACTATTCAATATAAAAACAATTAAGCTAACTCTCGCAGTAAAGGAAAGAAAGCGATTCTGCCAAGCATTAATACGCTTCTTCAATTTTTCCAACAAAGGAAGGAATTCAGAATACCTTGGCTTGCAGAATGTGATTGGCACTCCTAAGTAATCAACCAACTTTAAAATTAAAATTAAAATTATGATCGACACAAATTAAATTAAAATTATCTTTATCTTTATCTTTATTTTTCTTTTAATTTGATGAACAACAAGATCTTATTCTATTTTTGTATGCATATGATTTTCAATTGATTTTAAAGTAATCACTTATCCAAAAAGTTGGTACTCAAATCATTAGGTGTAATGCTCCAACCGACTTCAAAATCTAACTAAGATTTGTTCTTGTGAAAAAACAATATGCAATGAATGAGCTGTCAACTCAACAATAGATAACTAGACTGTACCCATCATGTAATACATAATACATATAAATTCAAAAGAAACATACATGGCATAGCATCACATCGCAATTCATATCATAATTTCACATTTATTAAGCTTATTTATTATTCTTAATCCATGCTTCTATCCTAAAATTTGTATTTAATTATTTTCTTAATCTTTTAGGGCCTTGCTTTACCTAGTATACTTATATCTAATGGTTTGCCGAAAAATAGACCACGCAAGACACTTCCCACTCCTGAAAATATCGTGAGCATTCCCACTCTTAGAATATCAAGTCTCATTAAATAAATCATACAGGACACTTCCCCCTCTTGGAAGTATCCTGGTTATCTCCACTCTTGGAATACTAAAATAAATCACCAAAGATATCTCCACTCTTGGAATATCCTGACACGTGTCTAATAATCAATTTAAATCTTATCGTATAAATATCAAGACCATCAAATATAAATCTACCTAGGCAAGCCACTAATTAATTCCCTTACCTGAACTTTGCAAAATTTCGAATTCCCAGTTAATCTTGTGTTCCTTCAGATTTATCGCCAACACTTAAATAATAATAAAATAATTAAACTAAAAAAATAAAAATAAACTCAAAATTTTCTAATTTATTAAACTACCCTAGCTCTTCCAAATTTTCAGATTTGCCATTAAACTTTTTTTTTCTTTTCTCTTCTTCTCGTCTCCATTGCCATCCTCTCAAATTCTAGCTTTCTAGAAATTTTTCCATATTTTAAATCCCCTTTCTAACCATGTTTTCATCCATTATCTCAATATATAAATGTTCTTATACACATTCTATCAAAAACAAAACATAAATATAGTATCTTACCTTGCAAAATCACCACAAAAACCCAAAGAATGATAAGTCTATGAAGAACACTGCAGAAAACTTGGAAGAATAGAAACTGTCGTCAATTTTGGGGAACGAGGGAAGAAGTAAACTGAAATAAAACCTATTTATTTTAAGTTTAGGGTTATGGGCTGGGTCGGGTTTTATTTCTTCTCTTAGGTTTGGGATGAGTTTAAGTAATGGATTTTTGGTTTTAAGGTTACAGGCTTTACAGTTCTTCCCCTCTAAAAGAAATTTTGTCCTCAAAATTTAGCTAGATACCTGAATCTTTAAAAAGATGTGGTACTGATGTTGTATATCCTCTTCCACTTCCCACGTCGCTTCCCTCAAGGATCGATGATGACTCTATAAAACTCGCACCATAGGTATTTGCCTCCTCCTCAATTGTCTAATCTCTCTCTCCAAAATCTCCATTTGCTCTTCTTTATAGGTCAAGTCTATAGCCACTTCAATCTCCGGTTCAAGTATAACATGGCTCGGATCTGATCGATACCATTTCAACATAGACACATGAAATACATCATGTATTTGAGATAACTCTAGGGGCAAGGCCAACTTATAAGCTAATGGACCAACACATTGAACAATCTTGTAAGGCCCAATGTACCTCAGACTCAACCTTCCTTTCCTTCCAAATGGCACTATACCTCTTCATGGTGACACTCTTAAGAACACCTTATCACCTACTTCATACTCCATCTCCTGTCTATGCCAATCTTAAGCTTCAAAAACTTCTTCACTACTTCGATCTTTTCTATAGTCTCCTGAATCAATTCTGGTCCCTCTAATATTCCAGCACCCTCAACATCCCAGCATATTGGATCTCTACACCGCCTCCCATACAACGTTTTAAAAGGTGCCATTCTGATGCTAGAGTAAGTATAAATCCCAATCACCTTTAAAATTTAATACACAGGCTCTCATCATATTCTCCAAAGTCTGAATGGTTTGCTCCGATTGCCCATTAGTCTGATGGTGAAAATTTGTACTCAAATTCAATTTAGTACCTAAGGCTATCTGAAAACTAACACAAACCGAGGATCTCGATCTGAAAGTATAGATACAGGTACTCCATACAACCTTACTATCTCGTCCACATATAATCTAGCTAATTTATCTAACAAATCTATCTGTTAGATTGGTAAGAAATGTGCAGGCTTGGTCAATCTATCTACAATGACCCAAACTGAATCATGTCTGCATCGGGTTCTAGGTAAAGCTACTACAAAATCCATGGTAATTCTCTCCCACTTTCATGATGGTATCAACAGAGGTTACAACTTGCCTTTTGGAGCCTAATGCTCAACTTTAACCTATTGACAAGTTAGACATCTAGCTACAAACTCTGCCACTTCCTTTTTCATGGTTGGCCACTAATAATGAGGTCTCAGATTCACCATCGAGAAACAAAAGAAGACTTTCGTCGACAAGTTGAACTCATATTCATATGTAGCTCCCTTTTTTTTGGGTGTAAAGCAGTGTCAAGCCAAAACCCAACAAGCATTACCTCTCCCTGAAAAGGAGGTGATCCAGCTGCACCTTCTAGTATGAATACCTTGTTACAACTTCACTCCAGTCACTAGCCCTGCCTTCGGCATCCCCTTCCTTGTTTCAATACATCTTGGTTGTACCAGGATACATAGCATAAGGAGCACAATGAGCCTCTTTAGTATCTTTTCTCGCATACTGTCAATATTTGGCACACATACTCGAGTCCCTATCACCATCACTATAGTTGGTCTCACTGAAAAATTAGGTTTCTTTCCCTATTTTATCTTCTCTAACATCCTTTACAAGTATGGATCCCGAGTATGTGCTTCACCAATCTTATCACTCAAATCAATCATAATCTGTAAGGTATCCATCAATCCATCTACATCGTCAACCTCCAACTTAACATCCAAGGCTCTGCTCTCCACTAGTGGTGTCACACTACTTCCACCCAGATTAGCTAACACACCAAAGTTCTTTATGCTTAAGGCATCTGTCACTACATTCACTTTTTCGAGTTGATAGTCAATGGTGCAATCATAATCTTTTAACAATTCTATCCATCTCCTTTGCCTCAAATTCAACTCTTTCTGAGTCAGTATGTACTTCAAGCTCTTGTGATCTGTAAGAACCCAAAAAGTCTCTCCATACAGATAATGCCTCCATATTTTCAAAGCTTGCACTATAGCGACTAACTCCAAATCAAAGGTGGGATAATTCAGCTTATGGGTCCTCAACTGATGGGAGGCATAAGCTATTACATTCTCTTTCTGCATCAATACACGCCCCAATCCCAATCCTGAGGCGTCTGTATATACTTCAAAACCTCCACCACTCATTGGTAACACCAAGATAGGACTGGATGTCAATCTCCTCTTCAATTCCTCAAAGCTCTTCTGACACCGATCAATTCACTAATAAGGAACTCCCTTCTTCAGTAATTTTGTCAGTGGACTAGTTATTATAGAGAAACCCTCTACAATTCTCCTATAATATCTAGCTAATCCCAAGAAACTTCTGACATCTGTCACACTCTTTGGTGGCT
This sequence comes from Erythroxylum rufum, assembly GCA_027478365.1. Taxonomy (NCBI): domain Eukaryota; kingdom Viridiplantae; phylum Streptophyta; class Magnoliopsida; order Malpighiales; family Erythroxylaceae; genus Erythroxylum; species Erythroxylum rufum. Next base: position 32,929,157 of record JANIHZ010000009.1, on the reverse strand, counting down.
CCCATTCCATAATTGCCTTCACCTTTTTCAGATCTGGTTTCACAGCCTCTTTAGACACAACATGTCCCAAGAGCACTACCTGATCAATCCAAAACTCACACTTACTTAATTTAGAATATAATTGCTTCTCTTTCAGAATCTGCAATACTGTTCTCAAATAGTTTTCATGCTCTTCTCTATCTTTGGAATATACTAATATATCATCTACGAACACAATCATAAATTGATCTAGATACTCTTGAAAAGTTCTATTCATCAACGTCATAAAGGTAGCTGGAGCAGTTGTGAGTCCAAATGGCATCACTAGAAACTCGTAATGGCCATACTTCATTCGAAAAGCAGTTTTAGGTACATCATGATTAGCTATCCTCAATTGCCAATACGCTGATCTCAAATCAAAATTTGAAAATATTGATGCTCCTCTTAACTGATCTAGCAAATCATTAATCCAAGGCAAGTGGTATTTGTTCTTCACTTTCACCCGATTTAATTACCAATAATCAATACATAACCTCATGTTACCATCCCTCTTCTTTACAAATAAAACTGGAGCTCCCCACGATAAAGTACTAGGCCTAATAAAACCTTTTCCCAGTAACTCTTTCAATTACTTTTTCAGCTCTTGCAACTCCACAGATGCCATCCTATAGGGTGCAATAGATATAGAAGCAACCCCAGGTAGTGTTTCAATAGTGAAATCTACCTCTCTAAGAGGTGGAAAACTTGGCAAATCATCAAGAAACACTTCTAAAAAATCTCGCACCACTAGTATCTCCGTCAACTCAAGGCTTGTCTCCCTCATATCTACTATGTGAGCCAAAAAGGCTTCACATCCCTCTAGAATTAATTTCCTAGCTGTTACTACAAAAACAACACAAGTAGGGAGTACTCTTCGTTCTCCCACAAACACCACCTTTGAACTCCCAGAACACTCCATCATTACTTCTTTAGAGTAGCAATCTGCCACTGCCTTATGTTGGGTTAACCAATCCATACCTAATATCACATCAAACTCCCTCAGATCCATCATAATTAAGCCTACATGTAACTCCAAATCTCCAATTCTCTCAGGAATTGCTCTCCTCGCACAATTTACTATTACGCTCTCTCCATTCGATAGGTAAACTCTCAAATCGTACCCTAGTGGACTAAACTCTCCTAGAACTCTAGAGGCAAATTATGACGTAATATAAGAATGAGTAGACCCTGTGTCTATCAAAACATAAGCCAAAGCATCATGTAAAGAAATCATACCTGATATCATGTCGTTAGATGTTGGGGTTTCTTCCCTAGTCATCTCATAAACTCTAGCTTGAGTTTGAGAAGGAGCTGATGATGTCCTCGTAATGTTGTGTGTAGCTCTATGTCCCCTACTACTAGCACCTCAAACTCTACCTCTACCAACTCCTCTACCACTATCTCTAGCACTACTCTGTCCCTAAGTAAAACCTCCAGTCATGGCCCCTGTATGTCTCAAAGAAGGGCAATCTCTCTTGAAATGCCCCCTGCTTCTGCATACAAAACATACCCTGTTATCTCTACTAGGTCCCCAAAAAGGCCCGGAATGGTACCTCCCACAAGTTTAACAGCCATAACCTGAATTATCTCCTCTTCCAAAAGATCCCCCAATGCTCTGATTTGGTCCCCTGCCAGACCCAACATATGGCTAGCTAAAAGAACTGTAGCTCCCAGACCCTCTTCTAAAACCCTCAGATTTGCTAAAGTTAGAGTTAGAACTACCTCCTCTAAATATTGAACCACCCTTTTGATAATTGTTTCTTCCAGTCGAACCTGAATAGCCTGATGTCCTCTTAGTAGGTTGACTTGACTCCCCTCTATAATCCGTTTGCTTCCTCTTCCTCTTCATCTCCTACATCCTCATCTCTTTGTTTAAGACTTCCTCCACTCTAAGTCTAGTATCCAACAGCTTTTTAAAATTTATAGTTGCTGGGCCAAGCCCTAATTTGATCTTTGTGCATAATCCCTATTCAAAATGATAACACCGATCCCTTAGTGTTGCCACAGCCTCAGGTGCATACCTTTAAAATGTAGCAAACTGTAACTCATAATCAACAATAGATATCTCCTTAGTTTGTTTCAAATTAATAAATTCCATCCTCTTGCGATCTCTGTAAATTGGTGGCCGTTATTTATCATCAAATTCTCTTCTAAACTCATCCCAAGTCACTACTTTAGGTTCAAATGACCTCTAAATTGATCGCCACCAAATCCGTGCAAGTCCCTGAAATAATGATGTGATGAACTGCAGACAATTCTCCAAACTACATTTCAATCTATCTAAAACTTCCTCAATCTATTCCCACCACATTTCTCCCTCCTCAGGGTCTGTAGTACCTTTGAACTCCCTAGCCCCCAATTTTCTAAGCCTTTCAAAATTGCGATTAATCTCAAGCACTACTGAAGCTAGTGGTGGTGTCTATGCTTGAGCCTATACAGCAGCCTGCATCTGCACCTGGGCTTGGAACTGGGCCTGGGCCTGGGCCTGGGCTTAAGCCTGGGCTTGTAGTACCGCTTGAATAACCTGCATATATTAGGGTGGTATCTCAGCTATGGGATCCCCACCAGCTGGCACAGTCGATTCTACCCCACTCCCGTAGGACCCTGATGTGCTTTCACTTGCACTTGATCTTCCCTAACATCCCCCACTCCCGTAGGACCCTAATCTGCTTCCATTTACACTTGATCTACCCTAACATCTGCCTGTTTTGCTAAATTTGGGACATGTATAGAATTAAAAGGCTCTTCCTTATCCTCTTATTGGCCAGCAGTCACATTATTGGATGCCATCCTACAAAATAAATGACTTCATAATTAGTACATCTCTTTACCCTTGGAACATAGACCCGCTCTGATACCACTTAATGCAACACTCCAACCTGCTTCAAAATCTAAAATTTGTTCCTATGAAAAAAAAGGGCAAGAAATGAGCTTCCAACTCAATAAGGGGTAACTAGAATGTACCCGTCATGCAATACACAATACATATCAATTCAAAATAAACATATATAGCATGGCATCGCAATTCATATCACAATTTCGCATTTATTAAGCTTATTTATTATTCTTAATCCATGCTTCTATTCTAAAATTTTTATTTAATTCTTTTCTTAATCTTTTAGGGCCTCGCTTAACCTAGTAGACTTATATCTAATGGTTTGCCGGCAAACAGACCACGCAGGACGCCTCCCACTCCTGGAAATATCTTGGGCATTCCCATTCCTAGAATACCAGGTCTCATTAAATAAATCATACAGGACACTTCCCACTCTTGGAAGTATCCTGGGTATCCCCACTCTTGGAATACTAAAATAAGTCACTAAGGATATCCCCACTCCTAGAATATCTCGACACGTCTCTAATAATCAATCCTGGAATATCTCAACACGTCTCTAATAATCAATCTCAGTCTTATCATATAAATATCAAGACCATCAGATATAAATCTACTTAGGCAAGCCGCTAACCACAATTTCATTTTATTCTCTTGATAATCCATAAATTCAACATCATCATGTCATATCATCTTCTTTCATCATTGCATAGTTACATTATTCAATAACTCATCACAAAATTCACCACACATCATATACAAATTTCCATACAACCAAAATTTGCATAATAATCATATTCTCATCCATAATTCACAATAAATTTAGATAAATCACAAATCACATAGATTTTATATAACGTAATATTTTCAAGTCATCTAACTCGCACAAAATCACATTTATTAGAAGTTTCACAAAACACATACAAAAAGGCATTATGTTTCCATAAATTCACACAATAAATATAATATATTTATTTTTACCAAAAGTTTCATAAAATAGAACATATTTACTTATCGTCCACCACACAATTTGCATTTTTTCACTATTGACACAAAATTCATATAATAAGATAATGTAATTTCTCAAATTCATACAAAATCCTAAAAATCGAATTTTCACATAAAAACACAAAATAAGGTACATTCTAATTAATTCCCTTACCTAAACTTTGCAAAACTCCAAATTCCTAGTTAATCCTGAGTTCCTTCAGATTTATCGCCAACACCTAAATAATAATAAAATAATTAAATTAAAAGAATAATAAACTTTAAAATTTTCCTAATTTATTAAACTACCCTAACTCTTCCAAACTTTCAGATTTGTTGTTAAACTTTTTTTTTTTCAGATTTGCTGTTAAACTATTAACAGAGTAGATGAATTATAATTAGTCATGCTGGGTGCTTTGTTTATGTTAAAGGGACATATTATATCTTTGTGAGAAAAGTGTAATATTGAAAAAAATACCAGTATATCAAACTAGATAGGGCTCTAATACCATAATAAATTTCGTAAATTGAGATTGTTTGTTTTTCTATATTGCTTTGTGAAGAGGTATATTCTCTTTGGTGTGCACTTTTTATATATCCATAATTTTTCCCCATTTTCTTATGAATAAAGTGAAATTGAACACACATGTGTTTGGTTTTTGAATGAAAGTCTAGATTCTCTACAAGACATTATAATTATTAGAAAATAATGGAACCTTTTATTATTGTGTTCAAATTCTTTCAAAACTAGTTTCAACCATACCATTTCTTTACCAACTTATATGGTGGCCATATATTTTGCTTTGTTGATATAGCCATAACAGGTTATAACTTTAAAAGCCAACTTACAACCTTGCTAATAAGGTTAACATTTAATGTATGGTAAAATTTCGTTTATCAAGATCACTTAAATAATCAAAGTTTACATATTCCTTCATAATAAAATCTAATCCTTTAAATTATAATATAACATCAAAAGTCCTTTTAATACATCATAGGATCATATTTAGAGCAGTGTAATGCTTTTTATTAGGATTTATTACATAACGACTAACCTTTTACTATATATGTAATATTCAGTATTGTAAAAATACTATTTATAGATATGATACTTAAGACATCTCTATGCTTTCATCTTCATTAATAGGGTTCATACTAAAAGATAACTTAAAATTAATAGGAAAAGGGGTAGAAATTGGCTTACAATTTTACATATCAAAGCATTACAGAACCTTCTTTAGGTAGTTTTTCTGATAAATCTAAATCTTCATTTTATTTCTATCTTAATGAATTTGCATCCTTAGAATCTTGGTTACTAGTCCTTAGTTATTCGTTTTAATTTTGCTAGCCAATTGTGATTTTAAATCCTTTATATGATCTTTATTGGAGATTACAACTAACATAACAGATACATAAAAAAATAAGATAATAAAATCATTATCAATAATCCTCTTAAAATATTTTTAAGAATCTAAATAAAGTTTGTTGTATCTAAGACCGATGATAAACTATAAGTGAAAATATTTATTGAAGGAAATTCCTTTTTTAGCATATATTTTCACCAACATTCTTGCACAATCTCGCTCCATTTGATCGTTATCATTTTTCTTGATCTTAAAGACCCATTTATCAGCAATTGTGGCTTTCCTTCTTGTGTTAATGGTGCAAATTCTTAAGTTTTATTTTAAAAAAAGGTTTTAATTCTTTTATGTTGCTTTTATCCACTAAAAATTACCTAAATTATTATGTGCTTCTTTGAGAATTAATAGCTCTCTATCTTCTATTGAAAGGTAGTATGCTATATTACCCTCTATTATATAATACAAGTGTCAATTTAGTGGTCTTTTTATAAGATCTGATTAATGAACTTTTTGAGTTTTAAACTCAACTGGTTCTTAAACATCATACCCTAATGTTGCTTTAAAAGAAGTCTTTCATTGAAATTCCATTTCCATATATATCATAGCTTTAAAAGTTATTTGTTAAGTATTTTTGTCTTTTCTTCTCCACTTGTAATTTATCCTCTACAAAAGTGACATCCTTGATGATGATAACCTTATAGACAATAGGATCCTGGAAGTGATACCCCTTTATTACGTCAATATATCTTAAGAATAATCATTTTTCTAAATCTTGGAACCAGCTTAATGGTTTCTTTGACATTATATATAACTTATATAAGACTTCGAAATATATGGATATTATAGTAATTCACTAACTTTCTATTCCACATCTCTGTCGGCATCTTTAACTCAATTGCAATTAATGGAACTCCACTCACTACATAACAGGTGGTAATAACTTTTTTTTTTCAAGAAATCCTTATCCAAGTGTGCAACTCACTACTCTTATTCTTTATAATATAGTTCTGTTCATTCACTTTGTCGGTCCATTTTATTGAGGAGTATATATAATAATGAATTTTCTTTTATGTCTTTTTACTTATATAATGCATCGAATTTGTTGCCAATATAGTTTCATATATTATTTGTCCTAAATTTAATCGTTTTACTATAATAATTTTAATGTTTGCTTTAAAAAAATTGAAAATTGATAACACATATGCTTTCCTTTTAATGGGGTACATCAACATCTCTTGGAATAATATTTAATGAAATACATAGTCTTTTTGCAACTTTCAGATATAAAACTAGTTTTTGTTGTACAACAGAGTGAATCAATTTAAGAACAACCTTATTTCTCAAATTTAATATGTTCAATTTTACACGACGTTGTTGATTTGTAATAAAATGCTCACAAAAGGGTAATGATACCTCTATGAGCCAATGGAATTGTTTTTACTTAGTAAGGATCCTCTTTCCTTGTTTAGATATATTTCTAAATTTTTTTTAATATCATAACATAAAATATCTTTCACCTGGATTACTTGAAGCAACTAGTGCTTCTACTTTTAGTGATGTCTTTGATTTTAACCTGGACAAGTTTGCACATATCTTCTTTATCTTTATAAATAACAAATTCTTCTTTAAGTCTCTATATGGTGTACCTATTAAAGAGTACAAATTGTATCTTCGTACATTTTCAGCTTAATAATTCTAATATGGACAACCTTTAAAGAATAATTATCATCATTGTATATAGATCCTCTTAAGATATGTTCATAATGATATAATCATTTTCTTCTAGATGTCATGTGAAAAGTAGCTTTAAGTCAAAGAGTCATATATTAAGTAGTGACTTCTTATTTTCAATTGTTGTTAATACTTTGCAATATAAAAATATTTTTTCCATATAAAATATTATTTATGACTAAAATTTTCTTATTTAAATTCTAAAAATTCCTTTTCAAGTGACCTTTCTTTTTATAATCATAACATTTTGGATTTTCCTTACTTCTTGATTTTAGCCTACTACGATTTTGGCCCCTACTTAGACCATATTTCATTAATCTGCTTCTTATCACTATCAAGGATTTGACTTGATGTCAACTAAACCATCTATCTTTCTCATTCTTATGTCTACTTTCTTCCTCTAGAACTACAACTGCAACATCATAGAAGACTAAGAAATCTATAAGATGATTATTGGTTAAGTTGATAATGAGTTTTTCATATAAATTAGGTAGTCTTTGAAGTAGAAATTAGGTATGTTCATTTGACTATATTCTATATCCTAACGATGTAACCTAAGAATATAGAGTAATCAAATTATTAATATGCTCAGTCATGAAAGTGAATTCTGATATCCAAAGATATGATATAATATCTCTTTTATTATTTTCTTCTCCTCTATGGTTGGTAAAACTTAACAGTTAAATCTAAATGAAGATTTACAACAATATTCATGTTCATTTCATTCCACTTTATGTCATTTGTAAAGTTTTTTAGCCTTTTGCTAATGGTTACAAAAAAATTATCATATATGAGGATAATTTTCATCTTCAACATCCTTAACAATAAATTATTCTTGCTAAATTTCTCCAAATTAAATTTAGTTGCCATTACTTCCATCTTTGATTGCTTTGACCTTAGAGAACTTTCATTATTTTATGTAAATATTAATTGTATATGTAAATAGTACTTGGTACTTTTAAATGGTGGATAATATCTTATTTATTTTCTGATGTGGAGGATCTAATAATAATGACAACCATATAAAAAATGATAAGTATATACACTATAATTAGCCTTTAATACCACTTATTTAAAAAATTAAGTAGATCTGGTATGATTATAACTCAATTACAATTGAATAAAATATGAAACACAAAATATTATTATGAGTAAAATTAGGAGTTACAATACAAATACTTACTAACTATAAATTACAAAACAAATATTAACTTATAACTTAAAACTTATAAAATTAGATCCTCACAATCTCTATCCTTGAATGCTTAAATTAATTTTTTGATATTTGAAATAAGAAGATGCATAAATATTTATACATAAATTAAACTAACAGTAGTCGCGTGTTTTAATTTCTTCTAATTATTACACATTCTTATATTTATTTTTACTATTATAATATGTATCTTCATCTAAATATTTTGCAAGCAATATCTATACAATTCTTATGTTGAGCGTTCAACTCTATTTTGAGACTTTTGGTGATGGTAGACTCCTTTTCAATTTATGGGGATGATGAATAAGTAAAGACAAGTTAAATGAAGCTCTTTTCGGGAGAGACACAGCCGTGTATGGTGCTATATGCTTGTGTCCTTACTTACATAGTTGTGTATAGCAACTATGTAATCACACACACCTATGTAGGGTGACACATTTTTGTGTCTAGACTTACACAACCGTATAGATCAATCGTATAAGTCTCTAAAACTATGTGAAGAACATACAGAGTAAAAACATAGATGGTCATGTACACGCCCGTGTCATGACATATACAGCTGTATGTGATGATTGTGTATCTTTTTGTGATTGTGTTCATCTGTGAGTGAGGTGGTGCTGAAAACACGTGATCACTTACACGGTCGTGTATATGACAACTTATAATAAAAAAACCTATTTTACTATATAAAAGAGTAAAATATATATGTTTGCTATGAGAGTGTGATCATAACATCTAAAACTGAGGAAAAACAAAGAGAGGGCAAGAACTATTGTATTCTCATCCTTTTTTATTATTTTTGGAATTAGTTTGAGTGTTTGTTGATTATTACATCAATTTTGGTTTCAACCCTGAAACTTTGTGAGATAACTTGTTGTTGTAGGTGAGAGATCAAATTTGGTATCCTTATTAAGTTTAATCGATTTGCTTGTTGGTTTGGCTTATGATTTTTTCCCTTTTCATATAAATCTTAGTGTTTATTTTATTGTTAAGTTTCTTATTCTCATATTGATTTGTTGGTATAAGTTGAAGAGTAAATTTTTATAATTGGTCGATATTTTAAAGAGTTGTGTTATTGTCTCCTAATAAGTGCTACCAGAGCCATCGTGATGGAAGGTAGAAACAATTTTATAGTCAAGTTAATGTCATCAAATTACTAGATTTGGAGGCCTATAATGGAGGACCTTATGTATTGCAAGGATCTCTTTGATCCTATTGATGTGGACAAATGTGTGAATGATGATGTTTCTTCAAAAACTGGAAAGATGTTAGATAGAGAATGGGAAAAGATGAAGAGGAAAACTTTGGGCACTATTAGACAATGGATCAATATCAGTATATTCAACCGTGTGTCTTAAAATGGATACTTTTAAGCTATGAAAGAAGCTATAAGGTCTGTATGAAAGGAAAACTTCCCATAACAAGGCTCCCTGCTTAAAAGGCTTGTGAACTTGAAGTTGAAAGCTACGAAATCTGTATCAAAACATTTAATTGATTTCCAAGATATAATCAACAAGCTTACTACAATGAAGATCATTCTTAATGATGAGCTTGAAGTCTTGTTCCTAATGAATAGCTAGGAAATGCTAGTAGTGACGATTAATAACTAAACTCCTGAAGTTATGCTCTCTTTAGATGTAGTCAAAGAGAGTATGTTCAATGAAGAAAACAGAAGCAAGGAGATGGAAGTTGACAACGTGAAAGCTTTCATGATAGAAAGCAAGCGAAGGAATAAGAGTAGGGGTCTTAAGGGTCATGGTAAATTTAAGAAATTTTCAAAGTCTAAAGGTGAAAAAGACGTGAAGACATGTTACTATTGTGATAAACTAGGGCATGTTAAGATGTTTCATTATAAGTGTAAGATGGATCAGAAAAAGCAAGATCATCAAAATTATGAAGATGATAAACATACAACTACAACAGCTTCTAGTACGGATGATAAGGTGTACCTAGTTTGAGCAACAAGTGAATGTTTTCATGTCAATAATTCTGGTTATAGATGGTTGATTGATATGAGGGCTTTTTATCATTGAGTTCCAAAGATGGAGTACTTCTTAAACTACAAGAGTGAAGACTTTGGGAGTGTAAAGATGAAAAATCAAAGCTTTGTCAAGATTGTCGGTATAGGTGATATTCGAGTTCAGAAAAACTTTGGATGCTTACTGACCTTGAGATATGTACGACATATCCCCGATCTAAGGCTAAATATATTATCGATTAATATGTTAGATCGAGAAGGATTTTAGCACACTTTCGATCATAGAACGTCAAAATTGTCCAAAAAAGCGATGATTGCTGTTCGAGGAGAGCAATGTTGCTTATTGTACAAGACACACTTAAAGGTGTGTGGTGGTAGTGAAGTATACATAGTCAAAGAGGAACTTCTCCAAATTTGTGACATTGACGATTAGGACATATACGTGAGAAGGGATTAAAGTTGCTAGCTGGTGAATTCATTGCCTCCTAATCCTTGTGATCGTTGTTTAGTTAGAAAGCAGTATAAAGTCTCTTTCAAGAGAAGATCTATAGGGAAGTTGAAGATATTATAGTTGGTGCATTTAGATGTTTTTGGCTCTATTGAGGAGGAGTTACTAGGAGGTAACAAATATTTTGTTTCATTTGTTGATGATGCTTGGAAGAAGACTTGGGTGTACATTTTGAACTCAAAAAGTTAAGTGTTTGAAACTTTCCAAAAGTTTCATGTCATTGTAGAAAGGCAAGTTAAGAGGAAGTTGAAGTGCCTGAGAACATATAATGGAAGTGAGTATACTTCCAAAGTGTTTGAAGATTACTGTATATCGCATGGCATTAGACATGAAAATACAGAACTAGAGACTCCATAGCATAACAATGTTACTGAGAGGATGAACAAAATAATTATGAAGAAGGTTCATTGCATTAGAACGTCTATATTGCCAAAGAAATTTTGAGGTAAAGCAATCTGAACTATTATTCACTTGATTAATTAAGCTCCTTCAATTCTATGGGTTTTAAGATTCCTAAGAGAGTGTGTACTAGTAAAGATTCTATATATCATCATTTGAGAGTTTTTAGTTGCAAGGTATTTAGACAAGTTCCTAAGGATCAGAGAAAGAAGTTTGACTCAAAAACGATACCTTGCGTTTTCATTTGAAATGGTGGTGATCAGTTTGGCTTTAGACTTTATGACCTAAAGAAGCAAAAGATGGTTAGAAGCAGGGATGTGGTATTCCAAGAGCACGAGAGAGGTGTTGATCTTTTAAGAAGAGATAAGTCATCACATTGTATCTCATCATATAGGATTGTTAATTCTTCGCCAATTTCTTCCACTATTAAGCAACCTACAAGTGAAGGAGATGAAGTGTGTGAACACATGTCGATGATGAGCTACATGAACCATATCTTGAAAATGTTGAAGATGAAGTTGTAAAGGATAATGAGTAGGGGGATTAACTGGATACAACAATTAGTGATATACATCTTCGAAGGTTGACAAAGGAGAAAAAGCCTTCTATAAGGTATCTAAGTTCAGAATACCTATTAATTACTGCTGAGAGGGATCCTAAGAATATGCAAGAGGTTGCATCTTGTGAAGGCAAAGATCTCTAACTCGCAGCTATAAAGGAAGAGATGAATTCTCTCAAGAAGATTCATACATGTTAAGTCAAAATGACTTTACGATTAATAATTTTGATGATAAACAAAAAGCAGACGAACAAAAAGCAGACGGAAGATAAGCAAAAGCAGACGAAAGCTAAGGAAGAAAAAGCAGGCGTAAACAAAAAGCAGACAAATGAAAAGCAGACGGAAGATAAGCAAAAGCAGACGAATAAAAAGTAAACGGAAGATAAACAAAAGCAGACGAACCAAAAGCAGATGAAAAAAAAGCAGACGAATGAAAAGCAGACGAAAGATAAGCAAAAGCAGACGAACGCAAAAGCAGACGCAAAACAAAAGCAGACGCAAAACAAAAGCAGACGAAAAAAAAAACAGACGAAAGAAAAAGCAGACGGAAGGAAGCTATTTGAAAAGCAGACGCAAAAACAGAAAGCAGTCGAAACGAAGCGAAAAAAGAAAAAGCAGACGAATAAAAACAGACAGAAGCATCAATCTGAGTTAGTTACAGAACCCAATTGAATAACCGTTTCTTTAAAGAATCAAGAAGCAGTTTTCAAGAAGCAGTTGAAGACGAAGGCTATAAATACTAG
>JANIHZ010000009.1:32884216-32907870 GCA_027478365.1 Erythroxylum rufum | reverse complement strand
ATACAGTACAATTGTCCAATATATTAATGGACTATTTTGTAAATTTTAAAAATTTTATGGACTATTTTATAAATTTAAAAAATTACCCGAAACGGTACCCGGTACTGACCGATACTAGTACAGTTTCGTTCCAGAACTCAATCCGATATCGAGCCTAATACGGTATTCATAACTTTGGATTTGACTATATAAATATAAATAAATACGTGATTTCAAATGTAAAGTTTATAAATGTCAAAAACAAAAATAAGCTTATATTTTCTCGAGCGGTGTTGATTTTTTGCTAGTTTTTGTTTCCAGTTTCATCAATGAACAGTATGTGATCGCCCTTTGGTGTGGATATTTGATACTTTGTTTTCTTGTGAATACAGACGGAACAGCCATGTCCATTTGCAAATTAAATTAATGGTTACCATTTCCACTGATTTTAGACAGTATAATTAAATTTAAGATGTAAGAAAAAGGGTAACATCAGAGCGGCTATAAAAATGGAAACAATGAATAGACAGGAACTAGAATATGCAGGGACAAGGTAATTTCTTCAGACAGTTTGGCATACCAGGTGCTCCAAATTGATCCCGACAATTTTCCAACTTAGTTATCGTCGAAGAGGAATTCAGTATCGGTGTAATCTATGAAACCAGCAAGACGACAACAGATATATTCATGGTTACTGCCTTCTTTGACTTCATATTATGATAAAACCGAAATAGAAGTACAAACTAGGCAGCCGCATGACGATGCTGTTTTAGCTGCTGAAACCATTTGTTAATTGTATAAGAATTTTCACTATTTGACACAAGCAAGAACCCTAGGGATAGAGAACATATACAAAAGGACGGATATAAGTTTAATTATATTCCTTAATTACGACCTGTAAGCGTGTTTTCAATAATCAATCGCGATGAAAATGATGTTTGGATCGGGAAAACAACAGATTGGAAATTCTATTCTTGTAGATATAGACATGTTTCGAGTAAGAAAAGGAGGTGAAAATGCAGAAGATGCTAGCTAGTTTAACCTTTTCTTTTTATATATGAATCAAGTGTGAACTTTGTCAATTTAGCATTGTTGTTTTCTAAGCACGGCATTCGTTAATTTTTTTTTTTTTTTTCTTTCACGACTAATTAATCAAAAGCCTCGGTTCATTTCATATATGGTCCCACCGTCTTAATCTAACCTATAATTATGGTATTCAATAATTAATTATTGTCTAATCCCAGCTTCATAGGTAGTAGTTTCAGTCGCACTCAACGTGCTAATGTGGTAGCCTTGCTCCTAAAGTTTTGACTTTGATGTATGAAAATCTTAAGACCTTAGGCTCTTAAATAATGGTTAATGCACCCTAATCTTTATATTTTTCGCATTTTAATGTGTAAATATATTTACAAAACATTTATTCTCTGGTTTTTTGATATTGGGTAGGAAGAAGAAAACAAGATTTTGAGCTCTTTAGATAATTTTCCTGCAATATATACAAAAAGAGTGCTACTCTATACGTGGAAGATGGTAATAATAAATAATAATTGAACTCCAGACTCATCATCAACTCCTTCTCTAATTTATTCGTCAATTTCTGCTTTCTCATGTTGTCTCTTTTTAATGTTTCGGTTTAGTCTTTCCAACCTTACGTAAGGCAAGGCACACACATCCACCTGAGGGGAAAGTTGATGCTCTATTTTGATGTTGAACAAGTTCATTTGGTCTAGAAGTAAAATTCGAAAATTTAGCAAAAATTAAAAAAAAAAACGAAGTTTAAACTATACAAAAATAAATGACTGGTGTTAAATACCTTTTTTTTTTTTTTGCCGGTGTCACAAGCTGTGGTACACTAGTCCTTCCTACTGCAAATGTATCAGAATGTTACGGCACATGACTATCCTTTGACCATATCATTACATGCTCTACAACCATAGGCTCTGTGCAGTTTAATGCATCTACAGAATGCTCAAAAGTCATAACTATAACAGTGCTCCAGTTTTGTTTCTGTATCTGTTAAATTTCCCACAGCACCTGATGTCCCTGTCACGTCAATGGCTGTATCAGATTGAACTAAAGAAAAATTTTCAGAACATAGTTTAATTTAGAACATGGTTTAGTTTTTCTGATCTCGTTATTTTTTATCCTATTTTACGAGCATTTATTTATTTTTATGAGTCTGATGGATACTTAATAATAAAAACAAGTAATCTATTTCTATGGAACGAGAGATAATAGATTTGGATTAAACCCATTGCCAGTTCCGTACTGATATCATTGTAAACACACACTTTTTGAGGCAGTGAACTCGGTCCAGCCAAGAATTCTCCTTGAACAGCTTCCAGGAAGACTTTCATGGATTACAAATAACTTCAATCATTGTTTCACACGTCGGTTGCGGACGGCAATGTTTCAACAGGATGTCTTATACTTGGCCTTTACTGGATTGGAGATAAACAAATGGGTACATGCTGTACTCTCTTTGTCAAGTAATTGCTCTTTTGGTTGCTAACTGGACTTTTTCCACCATGAATTTGACAGTAACACCCAAGTCCGTTGTGTTGTTTCATTCAATACACTCTGAATTCAGGACACGAAATTTGTAGTACTATTTGTAAGTTGTAACCCTCTTCCCAGAGATGAAGATAAAAGAAATTACCATCGAGCCTTGTAATTTAGTGGGATAAGAAAAGGTGAAAGTTTTTTTTTTTTTTTTTGCAATTTAAATTAGTATTAGATGTCATAAAGAATTTAATCCAATGGTAAGCGTGAACAACAATTTCAATTTGATCCTCCATAAAGTCACTGGATTAGGTTTTAAGATCAACACAAATTTTGATTCGAAAGATTTGATAGTACGAATTCTTTTTTCAAAACATCTTTTTGATTTAACCGTCCAAATTTATGTAATTTTTATTTATAAATTTAAGAAATTTAAAAATAATATTATTTTAATAGATAAATTAAAAATAACTTCATTTTTTGGTACTCAAATTTAATCAATCTTAAATCTGAGTACCTATAAAGAGGGTTTTGTTTAATAGAATTGATGATGAACTTAATTCAAGTCATTGGCATTCTTAATGATAAGAAGTTGGTATTTTTTTTAATTTATAAAAATTGAAATTTTTATAAGTATAACACTATAATAAATATTTAAGCTTTTTGGTCTCGAAATACAAAAAAAAAAGGGAAAGAATTTCAATATACCAAGAAAAAAACAGAAATTATAAGGATAGTAAAGCAAAGATAACTATATTGAACAATATATCAAGTATTTATATAATAAGATCGCTTCTAAGCTTTGAAGAATTATGGTCACTCAGAACACTCAACACAGAGTTAGAAAAGAAATAATAATAATAAGGAAAATAATAAGACCTATTGTAAAGGACTTTAATGAATAATGCATACTTTGAACAAACCCATTAAGAGCATTAGCCCATGACAGGAGAATGAATGCATTAGAATCCAGTTTGTCCCATGTTTGGTATTCATGCATGCAAGCTATGGTAAGCAAGAAACGAAAAATTATGGCATGATAAACGAGTAACGCCATAACAAATTCATACTCAAGCTAATTCTTATTTTTCAGATTTCAAGGAGCTGTTGCCTGCCAGAATTCCTCATAATGATGCTCCCAGTCTACCGATGAGTTTTCGGACAACAGCAATAATGACGCGGTCCTCTAATTAGTTGACTTTTATTGATGGATCGATTTTTGCAGATGTTAACTGTTTTGGTTTTGGCATTTTGTTTGAGGATGGAGAAGGCTATTTTTTGTTGGCACTTTCTGGCTGTGATAAGGGCCATGGCGGTCCCACGATTGTGGAGACGCTGGCTCTTTGACAGTGCTTACTGTTTGCTCGAGATAGTATGCTACAAGTTGGTTCTATTTTTACTGATAGTTAGCTCCTTATCCATGCTTTGAACTCCAGTTTTTTGAATTTTTCTTATTTTGGTCTTATAATTTTGGATTATAAGGAAATTTTATGCACTAGGGCGTCTGTTCTCTTGCTAGGGTGTCTGTTCTCCATAGTTGCTTTTATGTTTGGATCGACATGCCTATTATGTCTTGAATCATTATTCCTTGAGATAAATTTATTCTCTCATTCAAAAAAAAGAAGTTCCATATACCATTCACTGCCATAAACGGATATTCATTAACGTGGAAGAAAACCTCTCCAAATGTTTTTTAGTATCAAAGAATTATCAATTACTGCTAGTCATTGGTCAATCGTGGTACTAAGCTTCTCTTATCTTTATCCTGTAAACGGTAAACCACTTTGGCTGGCCTTGGATGCCGAAAACTGGAACTGCATTGCCATACAATTGGAGAACATATGAATCCCATATTTATTACACCTTAATTTTCAAGAATCACAGATGATAAACTATATTTGTTACATCAAAGGTAGTACATGGTGCTATTGGATTTTGTAGGAAACACAATTTTCTTCATCTGCATGAAGCTACTAAAGTAACACCCCTAGCAGTCTCCAGCAACTCTCAAGTACTCCCACTTGTTAAACCTCAGCTAAAGGCTAGAAAGCATATGGTCTCTGCACCCATAGGCTTCGTCTGATTTTTGTCACATCAATCACGGACGTTACAAATGTTCCACAGCCATCTTTTCCTGAAAGTTTGCGACTAATTTGAAGAACTGAAAAGGAGACTGCAGTGATTTCCTATTATGGTTAGGCAGAATTTTGATGTGACAATTTCCAAGCTATTGGAATAACATAGGAGAGATCAAGCTTATGATTCAATAAAGCAACTTTTGGTGCCTACATTGACGTATCAGTATTCGTTAACCGAAGACTCGTGAACAATGTCAGTGTTATTATAAGATTCATCCAAAACCTCCCCACCTCCCGACTCTGCAACATCGTTCTGAACACCACCATCAGATTTTCCTGTTGTAGCAGTTCGTCCTTGGACTCGCTGTGAAGACTTAGTCACTTTGTTATTTTCGAGTGAATTGCCACATTTTCTCTTCTTTGTATTAAGAAATCCTAATTCTAAAGCTTCCAATGCTCTTGTAGTCAATGGACGGTTCCTAGTACTCTGTCTCCGGTTATTTATAGCAGGTGGCTGCCCAGCATCAGAGAATTTCAAAGGGCCAGATTGCCAGTTCATTTCAGACAGCAAGGATGGCTTCTTTTCAGGTAACTTATCATTGTTTTGAACCATTTCTCTCACTGTAGGTTCATCCCCAAAATCTAATGAAACATGAGGAACATTTAAGTCAATCAATTTAGGTGATTGAGGCTTTCTTGTATGGACATCTCTGTCCTGGCAGTTCTCACCAACCACTTCATTACTCCTATCTGGACTAACTTTTGCTAGCGGGCTAGCTGATGACGATTTCTCAGCTGCACACATTCTAAAAATCATATTTTCACATGCGTGTGTGGTTGATATATAGTGAGACTCATCTACTTTTAGCTTAATGTCTGCACAAACGTTTTTATGTATGCTGATTGACTGTTCAGTGCTGCAACCAACAAAACTCTCTTGCTTTCTGAGGGGGATCAAATACTTGGGGTGGTCAGGATTTACCTTCCTGCTGAATTGGTACATCATAGCCCCCCTTGGCTGTTTCCCATTCGCTGGACAAAAGCTGTCAATTTCTTGATTTTCAGCTCCTAAGCTGGTAGGATTCAGGGAATCACCTGGGCTGATACTTCGAAAGCTCTTTACACCACCTGATGAATCATTAATAGTTTTTCTGTCAATCTCATTCTCTAAATGATTTTGTGTGTTCATTTCAACTGTTTCCCCTTGTGACTCTTCAGATATGTCTTCTTCCGTTTCACTTGAAAGACTAGATGAAGAACAAGATGCACTAGCAACTCCAACAGGTAAGCTTTTCAACTCTCTCACCTTTGGTCGTTCAGTTCCGTAAGCCAAACTGGTATCTATAATTGTGAACTTCTGTGCATTGCAATTGCAATTTAAGTTTTTTGATTGAAGGTAACAATGGTGTTGCTTATTTGAGAAGTTATCTTGAATTTGTTTTAGGGGCGGGTTCCATCTGTATCCATCCTTATCTTCACTACCTTTAGCTTGTTCAACTTCAAGCTCAATAAGCCTTGGATCTGAAGCAACTTTATTTAACACGTCACTAACAGAATCAAAGTAGTGGTTTCCCTTCACCAGTCTCCTCCTAGAAAATTTTTTAACACCAGGAACAAGAAAAACCAAAGAATACTTTGAACCAGAAATGGATTGGTCCTTGGGCTGTTCAGAGTGCCAACCACGAGCTAAAAGTCGAGGCCAAACAGCTTCCCAGAAAAGATCACTAGATCGTGCCTTACTTAACCTAAAATTCCCGGTCAAAAACTTAATAATGTCAGCAGGTGAAAGAGAGGAGCAAGCTTTGCCAATAGGTATTTCAGGACGAACAGAGACTATATGCTTTACTGGCTCTATTGCACCACTAGTGAGATCTTGTTTCCCTTTCCCAATTCCTATGGCTTCCACTAGCACGTTAAGGCCAACCGTGTGTTTTAGCAGGAAAATATATTCTTCAAATGCAAGTTTCCCCTCTCCATATGACCTAGAAACCTGTAGTACATAATATTTCAAGCAAGTAAGAGCAGTGTGGTTGTTACTGCCAATGGCAGAAATAGCTGCAGAGTACAGCCACAAGACCTACAACTCCAATGGCCCAATGTTAATCCCAAATTTCCAGACTTCTTAATCGTTCCTTATTTCTTCTTGAAGGAAAGACAAAAGTCTAATTATGCTAACACTATTAGTAAGGGAACAGAAGCAGGAAACTAGGAGAAAGACATAGTTTTCTACCGAAAGAATATGACAAATTCCTACTGTCTTGTCAGTTCTATTATTAGAAAAATCAATATCAGGAGAAATAAGAGTTGGGAATGAGTATCAAGGAGGAGCAAATAAAATTATATAGTGCTTTAAAGTGTCTAAATTTTAAAATAATACGGCACCAAAATCTTGAAAAACTGAACTTTTACGCAGCATAACCATGGGAAATAGGAAGAAGCAATTATGGGATCCGTAAGCAGTGAACAAGACAAGATAATATGATTTCTATGAGCTCAAGCAAGGGCAGCAACTAAAACTAAAAAAGAGTAAGTATTCTACCCAAAACGTTGTTTCTCTCTACGTTAAAAGTACAAATTCATACACAGATCATCAGAAGATAAAATGAACAGTTACACTGATATTGCGGCTTTAGAAGTGCTACCAGAGCTAGAAAAAGCTCTCATAGCCTAGCGTCTTGATCATTTCTTTGGGTATAAACCTCTAATCATCATACTATAGCCCTTCATTTTCTAGGCTATGGTTCACATCTTATAAGGATTCTTGATAGATTTGTAACTCAATTAAGTTTATGACAATGAACATCAGTGAACAATAACTAGAAATTTGTACTCTTGCTAAGTGTAGAGGTCCTGCGAAGTGGTATTTGCATTTGAAAGGACAAAAAAAATGAAGGGTCATCACAGAAAAACAAGATTAAATTCATCGTGTACATGATCTAGCAATAATCCTGTTGTATAGCAGTTTGCTGAGTTTAGTTAACAACGTATCATAAGACAGGAGACAACTGGTACGCAATTCTTTCTTCTGTTAGAATGAGAAAGAAGAAAGATACCTCTAGCAAAACATGGTGACACCCTTGTGAAACACGAGAGAGTAAGCGTGTTAATAACTCTTGTTGCCTCCATCCTGAAAATATCTTTTGTCCCTGTATTTTGCTCCTGCTCCTTAGCTTCCGAAACTCTGTCCATCTATGATATTCATCAGAACGGTAGAACTGACCATAATAGAATGCCAGAATGTCCCCCATCCCTTTACCCTCAACAAATCTATTCACCAAGATAAGATTCTTGCCAAAAATGTATAAGCCAAGGAGAAAACTATCCCGTTCAACATCTGTCCAAGATTCACTTGCAATGCCAGGAACAAGACAGGATTCACTCTCTACCTTAACCAGTTCTGTTTTGGGTTTATAGGACAAGATCAAGTCAACCTCCATTCTGTTGCTTGCAGCCCCCAGTCGATGGTTGGACTCCCCTAAATCCTTTCCATGGGCCGATGACATATCCCAAGGATGAATTTTAAATTCTCCATGTTCATTTTTGCAAGTAATCTGGCTCTCTTCACTGCTAGCAGATTCAACAGTCTCATTGATGTTTCCAACTTCAGCTTTTGACCACATAAGTGGAATAGGTAATCCCACTATAAAAGAGCAATGAATATCAGTCATGACTTCTGAATTTTTTGGCACACTTTTAAGCTGTAAATGATCACATTCTGCAGTTACGCTAGGGATGTTTGCCTGGTACTGATCTCCAACACGAGGAAGCTGTGGGTATCCAATATCCCCTATATTAGAGGAATTTGGAGAGAGTGATTGGTCACTGTTTCCATCTTGAATGTCTTCCATGTTGCTGTCCAAATAATACACTCAATCTGATGAAAAATGCTGCTGGAAACAAACTAAGGCAGAATGTAAGAAGATTCTTTAGCTTAAAATATGATAGCATTCACCACACTTTAGTACAATTAGTCAAGTGAGCAACACATGACTAAGCATCAGGATATATACTTTGAATTTCAACAATAATCCAATCAAATGTCTAGGGCTAAATGGTACAAAAGAAAAAAATGCAGATACTTTTCTACGCATGAAAGGGATTCTGGGTTGATGAAGCAAAAGTAAAACATGACCCTGAACTGCAAATATATATGAAAAATATAGAGACTTAATGTAATTCTTAGATGCATATGTCTGTTCTTTCCCCAAAAATCGGAAACTTAAAGAACTTATTGAAAATTCATCGAATCTTTCTGCTGCTACCTATAAGAAGAAATAAGAGATGGATTACCCTGCTTAATCTGTTAGCATTGTACTGGTAAACCATGCCTAATGGTCAGAATTTGATTGTCTGGCAGCACATTTATATCAGAAAACAATGCAATTGAAAACAACAATCGCGGGTGAAGATAAATAAAATGCAACAATGCCTTGCTATTTACCGCTAAGAATGCCATAGAGGACCCAGACCTTGACCACTAACAATCACCCCAGACTCGGAGCATAATCCTAACTATTTAGCCAACACAAGAAAACTGAACCTTAAACTTCAGCTGAGCATCAAAACTAAATGAGTTTATCCACCAAACTATTCGCTCATTTTTATAGTGTCGATCATAAAATAATAATTAAAACAGAAAGAATTTATCAGTTAAACATAAGAAACATAATGATTTGTTTAACAATTAGCTCTATGATAACAAAGACCAATCACATTGACATTGTTTTAGAAACAAGGACTAAAATGCATAACAGGAAGAAAAACAATCAAAAGATGAATAATAAGATAAAACCATCACACCAATATCGTTATCAACGCCTGAAATACACAAAAAGGTAGATAAACCACGTGTTCATTCATCGATCCTACCTCAGACAAGTAAGTAACGGCAACGTCAAATCAAACAAACCCAAAATTTATGCAGCTCTTCATCCTGAAAGCGAAACAAAAGCACATCCACAGAATAAGCATTCATGTGAAAGAAACGAACATGCTATTGATAAGACAAAAATTTTAGCGGTGCGAAACGTACAGTAAACCAGAAAATAAAAGAGGTAAGTAAGTCAAGAAAGAGTTGACGAGTCAAGTGGATCAATGGATGTTATATACTTACCAACCTCCGCCAAAAGACTTGAACGTTAAAACACCTGTAGACGGCAAAACCTGCGAAAATGGGTATTCATGGTTACGATGCATCGATTACCCCTCGATTGTCAACTTCTTTGACATAACTCCTCTTTTTCTTCGTAGAAAGAACAATACAGCAATAAACTAAAAACGGAGAAACGAAAGAGGAGAAAATATATGAAGAAAGGGCACCTAGAAGGTAAAAAAGATTCTTACTTTGAAGGGGAAAGAGAGAGCAGAGGTTTCATGGATACGATGGGTTGAATTGACGATGACTAGCAGCGAACCAAAGTCAGTAATAAATAACAAAAGAAAGGAATAGATCAAATGAAGAGTGAGATCGTTATTATTGCTTCGTTGTTTTTCTAGTTACGGAGGCTAAATATGATTTCACTGTTTAATATTATTATGTTTTATTACGTGATATAAAATTTCAGACATTTATTTTTTAAGATTCACATAAAATTTATAAAAAATTTATATAAATAAATAACTAAGATTTATTAAACACAATAAAATAATATGATATTAAACAGAAGACATGTAATAGCTACGTATAAGCTTATAAACTGCTGTATTTAACCGATCTGATTTTCTTAAATGCCACGTGCTGGAAAGATAGGCTCTTCGACTACTGAAATGACCGAAAATCCCATGTTATTGTCGCTTTCTTACATGTTCTTCCCTCTCCTTTATTGGAATTTCGCACGTTGTTGTTGTCTTTTTCTACTACACTTCATACTTCATAGTATCTTTATGTACTTTTCCTATTTATTTTTCACTTTTTTTTCCAGCATTAGTTATTGATATTAAGTACATTAAATTATAATTAATTAACAAATTATAAAAAATGGGAAGAAATTGTTTTGGGAGTGGTGACCCACTGAACTTGCTATCTATCTGAAGTATGAACTTCAAACGAGGCCAGAGAGGGGGCCCTAAACCTATCCACCGCTTTTGCATTTTGGTAATTTTAACACAATCACAACACGGCAGAGGAGGCCATCCTATTACTAGTTAGAAAATGATTGGATTGAATTGAACGGTCCCGATTTTATGTTTGTTATAAACTATCTACCGTTATGACAGTTGGCAGTTTTGTTTTGGAAGTCATCGGAACTACTTACTTCTATATCATCAAATTGCTTTTTCATTAAGTTTGTACGTATATACACATGTAAATTTGTACCCTTTTATTTATGAATGATGTATAATCCTTCGTATTTATCTAAATTAGTAGAGTCTTAAAGTAAACAATAGTATAAATTTTGCTGATACCCGAAATTTAAAATATTTAATAATACAAAGTTTTATTTTTAACTAAAAGAAAGGTGATTTTCAAATGATTAACATATGAGTCAAATTAAGTCAACATAATTATGATAGTTTTTAAAAGAAACATATGTGTTTGGCATGGAGATGGGAAATATGGAAGCCATGGTCATCTTATGCTTCTCTGAGCTTTTTTTTTTTCTCATGCCAATAAAAGGCTAAACGAGAATAAATGAATGGTTATGAAAAAACAAGTATTTGTTGGAATTGGGTTAAGTTTTATCATCTATGTCATGCCTGCACTCTATTGGACCAAAGGTGTCTCCCCTCCATAAAGCCTTTGATCGACAGAAACAAGCCGACAGCCTTCAAAACTTTAGGCCTGGATCTGTCCCTCAGCAGCAAAATCTGTGCTTATGTTCGGCTTCAGCCAACTTTAGTTTATCGAGGCCAACAAAAATTGGACAAAATGTTCCTAATAATTAAGCATTTGTCTTATCAGCAAATATCAATGTTTTAAAAATTAATGTTTTAAAAATCAGAATGATGTCTGAATCAAAGAAATAATTGAGTTAAGGGTCAATAGTTCATCCGAAATTTAACCATGATCAAACCGGTAATTAATAAATATAAAATTTTTTTATTTTATATATTATATATATAAGATAATTTTTAAACATACTATTTAATTATTTATCTAATTGTAAACTTAACTTGAGCCTTCAAACGTTAAAACATACAAGTTTTTTTTTAAGTTCACCAATACAACACAAAATAAGATAACAAAACTTACTAGTCATATTTCATGAAAAAGATTAAAAAAAAGATCACTACTCATAATATTCGTTCAAATTGAAATTATCAAAATCAAGGCATTTTAAATGGATCAGCCGATTCTTTCATTTATCGGTTCAACGGTTTTTATCGGTCCCACTATAAAATGAACCGGCCAATCACTCACAAAAAATACGGGCTAAATCAGACCATTTCATGCTCCGAATTACCGATTCTTTGATCCGATCGACCGGTTCGATCCGGTTTTCAAAAGAATGACAAATATCAAATTGTTCTAAAAAGTTTGTTGGCCATGAAGCAACATCTGGAGATGGCTGGGGCAAGGATTACATATTAGTTGCGAGTTATTATAATAATCAATACGATACAAGCCTAATTACAAATAATACTAATATAAATTTGAAGGAAATGTTTTTATTTTTGATTATTGATTTCAATCTAAGATTAAAAATTATTAGAAATTATAAAGCTAATTCGATAGGTAATAGACGAAATTTTAATTGACATATTGTGGATAAACATGCCAAATGATTGAAAAAATATGTCACTCCGTTGGAAGAGAAGGTTGTTAGTTCCCTCTATCGAGTCATTTCATTATCTTGTTGAAACTCTAAATTGTGAATAAAGGTTATCCAAACAACTAAAACTTATGGAATAAATGTTGCATTTACATTTCCAGCTCTTTATTACTAATTACCAAACAAGATCTTAGAGAGTATAATTAAATTTGAAGATGTGTATAACCATGAATTGATTTAAAAAAATGTAAGGTTTATGAGGCAACATCGAGTTGTGGATAGCTAAGTAAGACATAAATGGGAAAAGATTACGGAATTAAATCATGCATAAATATACAATCTAGTATTGTAGCTACAAGTAGATATGAAAATATGACATATTTACGTAAGTATTATCTTAATCATAAAGATAGGTTACGTAAAGTGAGGTTAGAAGGAGACGTGAAAGTGGTATATAAGATATCTATTAGAATAAATTAAAAGAGAAAGATGGTAGATTTTTTATATGAAATTGATAGTAATAATGAAGGAAAGCTAATGAATGTTTGTTGGACAGATACAAATAGTTGAACATTATTTTTTGAATCTAGTGATATAATAACGTCTCATATAACTTATCTCATAAATAATCGTTTTCTCCATTTATCAATGTAAACTATTCAATTAGTCTATATTGCTTGGTTATGCACTCTTAAGTAGCACGCTTTTAATAGTTTTTATAAAAAAATTTTGTATATGGCTTAGGTACACGAATAGAAAGTTACCTAGTGCTATAATTACAGACGAGTGCAAGAGTATAGATAACATCATTAAAGTGGTAGTCCTTACTGTTTAGATATATAAAAAGTTGAAAGAGGGCATTTTTAGATTTGTTGTATGATGCTTTGAAGGAATTTGTGACAAAAATAGAATGAAATAGTTATAGAGTTTAACATGGGAAATAATTCATGGGTTAAGCCTATATTTGATGACCATATAAGGTGGGCTCTAACATATATTAAGAGATATTTTTGAGCGAGAATGTCAATGTCTCAAAGAAGTAAGGGTATGAATACTTACTTTGATGGTTAAGTGCATGTCCATAGCACGTTAAGACAATTTATTGAGTAATTAATCGTTTCATAGTTTGCATGATTGTAGGGGCTAAGTTATTTATGTTTTAGCATATTTTATATAAAATTATATGATATTTTATTTGGTTTATTTTGTTATAGGTAATGATTTCAAGAAGAGATCATATATTTGAGTGTAAATTTCTCTATAATTATCCGATCAAGGTAATTTTGGAGTCATCTTAAAGCTAACTCGAATGAAATTTTTTTTATGAAAAACATAAGAGACTGAATCTATTTCAACGATGTTAAATTTTGGAAAAAGATTTGGGTTGTCAAATATAAAACCAACACAGGTCCTTGTTTGGCCTGTGTTGGTCATTTTTTTCATCTAGAATAAAAACAACATCAAACATAAAGTGGAATTAATGTTGGAATTGTCATATTGCATCTAAAAAGTTTTAGAGAATATTAGAACCAATATGGAAGCTCAATAATTACTAATTCTTATAATAATTACTTCAGGGATGCATGAAATTACAAGTTTAATTACCTTAGAACTCTTTTATGTAAATTATAGGTACTTTATTAGGGTTCTTTGTATGAGAATTTAGAGACTGGAAACAACATCCTTTATCACTAAAATTTTAGTTTTAGGATTTATTCATATGAAGAATGGATTTGGAGCAAGATTAGAGGAGCTTATGACAACTTTGTAGTTTTTTTTCTTTTCTTTCTCTCTTTTATGTTGAGGTTGCATTGTTTTAGCTTTGTTATCATTATGTTAGTAGTTAAAATCCTATTTTGGGATAGTGATATAACTTGGGATAGATTCTTAAATTATTAATACATGATTTATTTATCTGTTAGTTAAATTTATTCTCTTTATTCTTAATTAGTTGGTATGTGATTGACCATCATAGATTTAATCTTAAGGAGTGTACGAAGGACAAAAAGTGCATTAAGAGAATAAACACTTTAGCTCTAGAGAAGAAAAATATCCTATATTATTGTGATAAATAAATTAATTATTTAGGCTTGATGAGTTTGATTTGTTTAAATTGCATATCAGAAAGTGGTGGTTACCTAATTAAATAAACCTATGTGCCTTGAGAAAGGGCATAGATTCATTATGTTAATTATTATTTCAACCATAATAATCAATCTTGCACAATAATTAATATTCTATATGAGTGAACCCGAAAATTCTAACATTCGATTATCTTAATTTCTCTTCTCTATAAAATTGCCTTATTTTAGTTATATTAGTCCCTAATGAAACCAAGAACGGAGAGACAAAATAGGTGTTTATAAAATTAATAAAATTTTCTAATCGTTAAACGCAATTAAGCAACCATCAATAAATATAAGAATAAGAAATTACTTAACATAAATTAATCAAATAATTGGATATTAATTTAAAGAGAATAAGGAAGAGAGGACACAAACTGATTTATAATGGTTCAACAAATAACCCTTACCTACATCCACTTCCAATACTCTTTTTAGAATTACACTACAATTCCTCTTTCAAGATGAAGAACAACCTTCATGTAATCTTTTCTTGGTAAAAAGGAACCTTATTACAATCTTTTTCTAAGGTGAAGGGGAACCTTAATGTCATTGAAACACACCCAATTGTAATAATATAATTCCCAACTAAAGCTTACAACTCAAAATATCTCACTTTATTATTTTAATAACTCCACTCATACAAATATGAGAAAATAATGCTCAAATGCTTGATAAACACTTATAAATGTGTGTATAAGACATCTATATGCTTTTTGATCAAAAACCAATGAGAAAGACCTCTACTAGCCGATGGAGTCAAGAACTAGCTGTTATAATGGCTAGTTGTAGAGCACTAGTTGACCAGTGTAACATATTGATTGACTAGTATACACTAAATGCATAGTTTCACTAACCATTGATACATTAATCAACCACTAGGTATATTCGAGCAATATGGCACATTGGTCAAGTAATATATTAACCAACTTTACTTCAAACTCTTAGTTTATCAATTTTGATAACTTTAACATATATTGGTACGCTATTAACCTATATAGGTCGACTAATCCTCGCAAAAACATGATTAACAACTTCAAATGCTCAAAATTAATTTATTTAATTCAATTATAATTTAAACACTTCTCAAAATGTTCCATAAAGAGTGTTTGAAAGATTAAGAGGCTTTTCTCTGAAAAACAAAAGCTTTAACATCTCCTGATGAGTGAAAAGACTCATCCAATAAAGTAAGATAAAATGTTTATGCATGGTGAGTCTTTGAGATTACAAAAACTAACATAGTGGGATTACAATAAATAATATAAAACATAAAATGACCTTGATATCCTTGATCTTGTTTTATTCCCGACTTAATCTTCAATTCAACGATTGTAAACTTCAACTTCTCTTTATCAACTTTATAAACTATCTTTTTGAGTTTATGACTTGATTTTATCCTTATATTGGTTTTAATTAAAATAATAAACTTATTTATAGTAATTATATATTTAATCATCAAAACATCTATGTGAAGCTCCCTTGGTTCAATAGTCTATCCCTTTTTTATGATGTCAAAGTATTTGTGATATTAGAGAATAATAATAAAATTATTTTCACAAATAACTATCTATATCAAGATAAGGATCATCTCACCTTTAATTCATGCATAAGTCATAATTCAATATTAAGAATAAACAAAATATTTAATATTGGTGTGATCAACCCGTATATACAATTAATCTATTTACAAACTCATTGAAAAATGAAGTTTCTTAGAAAAAGGGACATTGGTTGACTACTTGAAGACATCATTTGATCAATCTGTATATATGGTTAACCATAGGAGTGATCAAACTCCTTACAAACTTACTGGAAAGGTAAAAGTAGGCAATTTTTAGGACACTAACCAACCACGCTAAGCTACTGATTGACCAATTAACCTGATAACTTGAGAAATAACTTTATACTCAAATTAAAATGTCAAAACACTTAATAAGTCATGTGAATATCAATCAAGAACTATCATAAACATTAAAAGAGATTTTAATCATATAGAATTGCACATAATTCTCTCCTAATATCCTTATTCATTGGTTGAGTCAAACTATTACCCAATTGGTCTAGTACATCAATAATTTTTAATTTAATATCCTTATTTTTTTTTACATAATCTCTATGTCTAAGGTCCAGAATATACTAAAAAATGTTCAGTTCCTCATTCCTAGTGTAAAACCAAATTGGGTAAAGGATTTATACTCAAATTGATAAATAGAAGCATGAACTAACAATTGCCTCTTGTTAAACAATACTTATGATATGATTAGGATGATGATTTTTCATGATTTTTAGTTTATTAGAACCATCTCATCCTTCTTATCATCCTCACTTGGTTTAATAATTGTCTATTTTGAAGAGTCTTTGGTGCTCATTCTTGTTCTTTTTAATGACTAATTTCTTTACATCAAACATTATTTTCTTGGATAAAAGAAGGTTAAATTCATTATGATAAAAAGTATAAACTCTTTAAAAATAATACCAAATTCAGTAAATATCATCTCTACTATACACTATTGCTCTTTCTTTTCTAATAGCCCTACCAAATAAGGTAATTAATGTGTTTTAGGTATCTAAATGAGTTTATTTCCTTGATTGTTATGCTCCCTTTTCTTTTTAACTCATACTTCCTTGCCATTCCTTGTTTCAAAAAATAGAATATATCTCTATACTTACCACAAAAATGACATACCATATTATATGAGTGATGATCATATATAAGTGAATTGCTTAGACCTTTATCTGTATATGCATAATGAGGTATCTTCCTTTGGATATTAATGGTGTTGTTGTTCTCCTACGGTACTTTGATGAGCTACCATTATTATATACATGATACCTATTATGAATGAAAACTTGATGCATATTATTTTAAGGTCTAAAGTGGTGTAAGTAGGTTTGCATGTTATCATATAAGTTATGCTCATTCTTACCTTGAGACTAATGAACTCTATGTCTAGATTATGAAAGCATAATGCTTGCTCTTAGAATAAGTCCTGATGGAAGTGGGATGTACATACATATGCTTAAATGTGGATGCTCCATAGTAATTTGTCGCATTAAGCAATGGTTAATTGTTATACAAATATTTTCCTTTTACAAATGTGGTTTTAGAATTGACTTCACTTTTATGGTTGTATCTTATTCCATGCTTATTATTAAAATTCTTAGCTTTTTTTTTTCTAATTTTTCACTCATTTTAGTGAATTTGGATAATGAATATTTGAGAACATTGATCTCCTTTTTTGATGTCTCATTTTCATGCTTTACTGCCTCTTATCATCAATAATTACATTTTTAGATGCTTTAATGGTATGCAATTCACTTTTCACCATTTTATTCTCATTTATGCTTGCGTCTAATTGTTTTTTTTTAAACTTCCTTGAGTTTGGAAGATAATTTCTTCCTCTTCTTACTCTTGATTTCTAAACTTTCAATTGGTTCATCACATTTCAAGTTACTATCACATGAATTAGAGTTAGATTATTGTTTATAGCCATAAAAACAAATGTAAGCTACCACTCCTTCCAAATGCTTATGTTGAGATTCCATTGTGCCATCCTTAATTGAGGCTTTAAGTGCTTTTTTCTTATTTTTGTCCTTCTTCTCCTTATTATATTTTTCTTCACAATTTTCATTATCTTTAAGTAGATGATGTTATGAATTATTATGGTTGAGTTTCTACATTTAAAACATATAATGTTAGAGAATTTATTTTTTGAATCACCCTTACCTTCTATAAAGTAATTTATTTAGGAGAAATTATTCCTCTTCATCATCGTTTCCATTTGTAGATGTCTCTTCTTCATTTAATTCCTTCATTGGTATTTTGAATGCTAAGTTTTTTTTTGGAATCATTGTCTCTTCTTGTGTCTCTTAAAGCCTCATTTTGTATGTGAGGGGAATTCCAATAAGTTCCTTCAGTGGTAATGTTGTTAGATCCTTGGTTTCTTATGTGGTTTCCACTTTAGTTGTCTTTCAAGGTGTCCTAAGCAACTTTCTTTACCATTTTAACATTAATATTGGTCTTTCCAAGACCTTTGGAAGCATTAATAATATCAAGAAATTTAGTGTATATGTTAGATGTGCCTTCGTCATACTTTATTTAAAACAATTCATATTGATGTGTTAGCATGCTCACTTTTCTCTCCTTTACTTATTTTGTTCCCTTATGTTTCATTTTCAAAGTAAGAAAAATTTGACGAATTGTTTTACAAATAGAGACATATTAAATTCATTTCTTCCTAACGCATAAAATAAGATATGTACAACTATACTATTCAAGGAAATTAATCTCTTATTTTAAGATTTCCATTCTTTCTTTAATTTGGGGACTTTTAGTTATCTATAATTTTCTAGATATAAAGGAACCATTTTGAAACCATTTCTTACAGGTTAAGACTTTTGGCCATTAAGAAAAATGTCATCCTTCTTTTCCAATACTTCCATAAAAAGGGAGTTATACTAGCATTATGATCTTTGCTATATGATTTTATTTTAAATGTTAAACTAATAGACCTGTAATGATAAAACTTGTTAGTTCCTAATGACACCTAAGAGGGGAGTGAATTAAGTTTTTATAAAATTTAGTTAAAATTTCTAACTAATGAACAAAATTTAACGATAATCAACATAAGTAAGAATAAAAAATTTACCTAAGATAAATTAACCAAACAATTAAATAATAATTTAAAGAGGATAAGGAAGAGAGAATGCAAATTGATTTATAGTATTTTGACATACAACCTTTGCCTACGTCTATTCCTAAGGCTATGTTTGGTTGGGTGGTTACTAATGAAATGGAATGGAATGTAATATTATTCCATCATTTGGGAGGAGGGTTTATAATGGAATGAAATGGAATAGGATAGAAGGGGAGGATTTTACATTATGTCTCATTCCATCCTAAATAGTAAAAATAAGTTACCTCTGATTTGGGGGGTTTAGGATGGAATGTAAATTAATAAACAACATTTCACAATATTACATTATGAACCCTTCTTCCAAAAAACATTTCACTATATTACATTATGAACTCTTCCATCCCTCCCAAACAACAATTTTCCAATATTACATCCATTTACATTCCATTTCATTATAAACTATTTCATTCCATTAAACACCTTACGTCTAACCAAACATAGCCTAAGACTTTTCTTATAATTCCACTATAATTATTCTTTGAAGGTGAAAAACAACCTTTGTTGTAATCTTTTCTTAATAAAGAGGAATCCTTCCTCAATGTCAATTAGGACAGATCCAAGTACAATAATATAATACACAAAAAAAGCTTATAACTTAAAATATCTCACTTTATCACTTTGATAACTCCAAATTGTCTCACTCATACAAATATGAGGCAATGATACTCAAATGCTTAATAATCACACAAAAAATGTGTTTATAAAACACCCAATTGCTTTTTTAAATAAAAATTAATGAGAAAATATGGATTTAAAGGATTTCAGAACCTTACGAACTGTTGGAGTCAAGAATTGACCTTTACAATGACTAGTTACAGAGCATTAATAGACCAATATAGCATACTGGTTGACTTATTTTCATTAAATGCGTAAATTCATTAATCGTGGAGACATTTGTTGACCATTAGACATAATTGTTGACCAATATGGCATATTGACCAACCAATATATTAATGGATGTTACTACACACTCTCAGTAAATCAGTTTTAACAATTTTAATCCATATTGGTTAACCATTAACCCATATATGTCAACCAATCCCCCCAAAAACATGATTTTAACAACTTTAAATGCTTAAAATCAATTTTTTAATGCAATTTTCTTTTAAACACTTTCCAAATTTTTTCCTAAAGAGTGGTTAAAAGATAAAGAGGCTTTTCTCTTAAATACCAAGGCTTTAACACCTCTTGATGAGTGAAAAGACTTATACAATGAAGTAAGATGAAATGTTTATGTATGATGAGCCTTTGAGATTACCAAACTAACAAAGTGAGATTATAATAAATAATACAAAACATAAAATAGCCTTGATATTCCTTGATTTTCTTTTATTCTTAACTTGATCTTCACCTTGATGGTTGCAAACTTCAACTTTTTTTATCAACTTCATAGACTATTTTTTTGAGCTTATGGCTTCATTTTTTTCTTTTATTGCTTTTCGCCAAAACGATAAATTTATTAGTAGTTATTATGTTTTATTATCATCAAAATATTGATTGGAACCTCCCTCAGTTAAACAAATTAGTTTCATAATTTAATTATTTTTCATAGGATCTTATTTCTTTTACTTTCTTTCTTTGGTTAGGATTAATAAACATAATGGTATAATCCCTGTAGGATCAATACAGATAGATTTAGTAAGTCAAGTTTGTTTAGCCATTTAGGAACTATATAATTATTATTTTATTAATCATAATTTATATTATATTATATTATATTTTATCCTTTATCTATGTATAATTTGGCACTTTTCTATATGATATCTTGATTGGTAGCAAAATCATACATTTTCAGACCTACCGACACAAATAGCCAATCTTTCAAATTGGATAAGGATATTGATAGATCGTGACATAACCTATAGCGTGTGTGCTATCTTTGTGGCATATATGGGCATTGTTTCCATATATGCATGAAGGTATAGCAGGCCCTTTACTATTATAAAAATGTCTGTTATATGACTATTTATTGGGGAAATAGTATGAAAGATTCATTCTCCGATATGTATTTAAGATGAAATAACTAACAAATAACTTTTAAGAGGAGTGAGAAGTTAGAGTAGGCATACTTATGGGACCACCTGAGTTTCAACAATGACTTTAGTGTCAGCAACCACTATTTTAGGGTAACTGGAAGAGATGGTCATATGGTTTAGTGTCTTCCCTTGATGAAAGATTAAAAAGAGTAAATAGATTGGGAGAATTCAAATCTCACATGGACTTACTTGAATAGATGGCGTAATCTAATTATGTAGCCATTAACAATTTTGGAGATTTAATTAAACTAAATAAACAAGATGGAAGGTGAAAGGGGTCGAGATGAACTTTATAGTAATACAGAAGTGAACCCAAGAAATCAAGTGTTAGCCATACCACTTAAGAGTGGCAAAGCACTTAATGTTGAAGATGCTAAAGAGAAGGAGGTGCAAAGGGTAGATAAATATAAGGAAGTGGCCTAGAAAATGGTGAACAGAAGAAAATCAGTATCAGTTTCATCTCTATCCAACATCATTTATAATTTTAATTTGAAGAACTACTCAGATAGAAACAAACTAGCTCTAGTCTTTTCCTCAAAAGGCATTAGTTTAGAGCAACAGATAGTTTAACCTACTGTGACACTAATTCTATACCCAATTAGGCTTGAACTGGATGGAAAGGAAGATAGATTTTTGCTTTTACAAATGTCAAAGAATATTAAACGTTCAAAGGATCTCCTTTCTGACAAGAAAAAGTTTGAGGAGTTATTGGTGGTTAAGTTAAATGAAGAGGGCTCCTATATCCTATAAGGAGAAGAAGGGAAATAGGACAACCAAGTCCTAATAGAATGTGAGGGAGCTAAAGAGTCTTGGGATTCTGAAAAAGAGTAGAAGCAAGCCTTAACTGTGGATCTATAATGAAAGACTTGAGTGATAAGTCCAACTAAAAGACTTTTAAAGAAGCATTTTTTAATAGGCAATCCAATGTTCTAACTTTTATTTTCTTTTATTTTAGTTTATTAGTTATATATCTCTACTAATGTTTTTGTTTAATTTCTTTTTGTCAGTTCTTTTATTAGATAATCCAAGATTTTACCTTACCAACTTGACATCGACAAAGTTAAGATTTTTCTACTTTATTTGTCTCTTATACTTACTTTTATTATCTTATTTGTTTGTCTTTAAGTGTGAGGAAATGAATATAAATTTTTTCTTAGGTTTTGTGCTTTAACTAACACATGGTTTAAGTTGTGTGTTTAATTGTATTTTAGGTTTAGTTTTTTTTTTAATTTTCATGTTGATTTTTTATTATGTTTTAGTTCTTTTTAGTTACTTTAGGTTGATGGCATAAGTTTATACATAATTTAAGGTTAAGGTTGATTATTAAAAAGTTAATGCATAACATGATTTAAGTAATTATGATGCAATATTAACTTTGTGAATGTTTGAAAACCAAAATTGTTAAGTAATAATACTTTGATTTGATTTGAGTGATCTTATGAGAAATCTGGCCTTCATGTAGAAAATAGTGATCTTATGAGAAATTAAGCCTTCATGCAGAAATTTATTTCAAATATGGATATCTTCTTTGATTTAAAATTTTCAAAACTTGAATTTCATCTTTTTGAGATTACATTTAAGATACGTAAAAGCATTAAAATGATAAAGACATTTACGATTTGAGTTTGAGCCAAATTGCTTATCTTTTATACATTAATATATTAGTGAACCCTTTGATCCTTATATTAAATTTATGACTTGTCTTCGTAGCACTTTCCTATACATAGTCATGTATGTCAACATACACAGGCATGTAACTTCATACGGGGCAGGAACTGTGTCTTTGAAGCTCCACACATTTACAAT
Organism: Erythroxylum rufum; assembly: GCA_027478365.1. Taxonomy (NCBI): domain Eukaryota; kingdom Viridiplantae; phylum Streptophyta; class Magnoliopsida; order Malpighiales; family Erythroxylaceae; genus Erythroxylum; species Erythroxylum rufum. The sequence goes on along the minus strand of JANIHZ010000009.1, from coordinate 32,884,937 downwards.
AACTTGCACGGTTGCTATACGTGAACTTGTATCCCTAATATTGCTTCAATCCTTCCATTCCATGCCATGATTTCACCCTAATACTTCTCCTCTTGGTCTATAAAAGCAATTATCATCGAAAACATACCTGAAGCAAAATAAGTACCAAAAATACTATAAAACTCTTAAATAACAAGCAAAAAAAACTAAATATAGGTGTATAAATGTAATCAATTAATTGTTTACCATATAACAAAAAGGAATGAGTTGATTATAAGGAAGGAAGAACTGCTTGAAGATGCCTTCTCTTTCTTTTCTGACTCCTTTGGAATCCCTTTTAATGCTAGTTCATCTATTAATCTCCTAAAATAGATAATTAAAGACCAACTATCCCACATTGAGATAGAAGAACTAGTTAGACCTTTTACCAGAACAGAGATTAAAAGTGTGGTAAAAAAAGATGAACCCCAACAAGGCTCATAGATCTAATAGGATGAATGCTCCATTCTTTTAGAAAACTTGGAATATAAAAAGCAATATACTAGTAGTTATTGTGTTAGTATTCTTCAACCAGAGGAAATTATTAATGAAACTCAACAGAACATTTGTTACCTTAATTTCTAAAAGGGAGGAGCTGAAGTGAATCACATGTTAATATTGTAAATAATAATGATATATATACGCACAAGAAGGGGGGTTGAATTGTGATAAACTTTTTCTTTAAACCCTTTTTGAAACTTCT
>JANIHZ010000009.1:32745093-32755178 GCA_027478365.1 Erythroxylum rufum | reverse complement strand
CAAGTCATTTCAAATGAAATGACTTGATGAGAAGGCATTATAAATGAATCTAGAATTCTTTTAGAAATGACTTGATGAGAAAGCATTATGTGAAATGACTTGATGAGAAGGCATTATAAATGAATCTAGAATTCTTTTAGAAATAACAACAAATCTAGCAAATCAATTTCTTATGCCTCCACAAAATATTACATTATTTTAAGGGACAACTAATCTTAAAGTACTCAACCTTTTGACCTTTTTTTAATTAAGTTCTCAAACTTTTAAATCTTTTAATTGAGTGACCAATTTTTTAAAACCTTAACAATTCAGCTCAAATTGTTAGTTTTTGATGATATGGCTAATAGATGAACATTCACGTGGTATTTATTAGACATGCCTTATCATCGAAAATGACTTTTTAAATTGAATTGTTAAAATTTTAAAAGGTTGATCACTCAATTGAGGTATTTAATGCTTGGACACTGAATTGAAAAAATCTTAAAAAGTTAGACACTTTTAAATATGTTATCCCTTATTTTAAATAAGTAATGTAATTACAATTAATTCTCAGTAGTTTTTTTTGTTAATATTATATTCGTTATATGTTTAGTAGGTTCTATTTGATTGACTAGGTATCAAGAATATATTTAGATTTCTTTTACCATATTAAGGTGAGAAATATTATTTGCGAGATTATAGAGGAAGAGGAATATTTCAAGGTCTATATTAATTGTTTAACTATAGATAATCTTCAAAAAAAAAAAATTATTGAAAGATTTTTTGGCATTTTAAATACAAGATTTCTTATACTTTTTAACAAGTCGAGCTATGCTATGAATAACAAAATATATTGTTATTGTTTATTGTGTTATACATATTTTTATTAGAATGCAAGGATAAAGTAATTACTTATTTAACAATTGTGCTAAAAATGAAGAACAATTATGAAAAAGTGTAAACAAAAATATAAGTTCTCAAGTGAAAAATAATCACTCCAATTCGGAGTATATCTCGATAGTGAGATGAAGATAAAAATTTAAAAAAGATAGAACATAAAAATCTAAAAAATGAAAATATTATCGTCTAAAAAACTGAAACACCATGATATTATTTTTAACAATATTACTGCTTGAAAGAATGAAACATTGGTCTTTTATAATATTATTATACTAAAAAATTAAACCATAATATTAACAAAAAAATTAAAATTGATTTGGAGGAACTCAAATTTAGATATTTGGACATGATTAAAATTGAATTTGAAATTGATAAATTTTTAAAAATTTTATATTCTCAATTTAAAATTGTGGTAAATGAGAGTTACAATTATTCTGAAATTTAAATTAATACAATTGGCTCCGTTTCTCGGGTATTATTATTATAGGTATGTGTTGGCATCCACCACATGCGCATCTTCCAGTATTGTCGGCCATCACCTCCCAAGAACTTTCCGAATATTAAACTTTGGTTGGTGTCACTGTCAATAATTCATCCATCCTCTCCCTCCTTCCAATGCAATTTAATTTAATTACTTCTTTCGATACTTACGAGTTTTGAAAACAGCTTTTGTCGAGTAAGGTCGGCGTATTATTAAAATTTTCCCTATGTTGTTGTTAACTTTCCAGAGTAGACTTTAATTTTCTGGGGGGTTAGAGAGGAGACTATACTTTATTCTCTAATCTCTATCCACAACAAAAGAAATCTCTTTTTAATTGTCGTGGAAAATTAAATAAACAATAATTGTAGGCCCTTAAGTGTATTTTCTTAATTTAGTAGAGCCTGACGCAAGTGCAAATGTAAGGTTGATGGAGCACACACAGTCCAGATGTTTGGAGCACATCACATGAACTCCTACATCAGTTTTTTAGACCTAGTCATTGTAAACTAATTTGAGGTAACATAACAGATAAGAATAGTCCGTCAGCCTTTGTTAATGCATTATTGTTTATTCACATTGCCCAATTCTCCTAGCCTTTAAATGCTGAGTCTCCTTTCCCTGTTTACTTACAGCCCCTCTCTCTTTTGTCTTTTCAGAGCTTCCCTCACTGTTCTTCGTCAATCCATCATGGCAGCCATGAAAGTCCACGGAAGCATCTTGTCAACAGCAGTACAGAGGGTCCTTGTCACCCTATACGAGAAAGATCTTGACTTTGAGCTTGTTAATGTTGATATGAAAGCTGGGGAACACAAGAAGGATCATTTTCTTGCTCTCAATGTAAGTCGGATTACCTTATTTCACAATTTCAGACTTTTGAGAGTTTCTTCCAATTAGCGCTCAAAAGTCCCTTCCATGTATTAGTTTCCAGGTTGCTATATAGCAACCATTTGTCTTGTCCCTTTAAGAAGTTCAGCTTATGCCCGGATCCTTAAGATAATGGACTCTTCTTGTTGTATATGCTAACACGAGAAGGACCATTTCTTGTTGTTTTTTCAGCCTTTTGGCCAAGTTCCAGCCTTCGAACATGGAGATTTGAAGCTCTTCGGTAAACTTGTTTCCTTTTTGTTCTCTCCGTTCTTGGCTTCCTGTGCATTTGTTACTGATCAGAATTCAGTAAGTAGCTGTTGTTGAAAGTTCGAAACTTTGCTGAATATGCAGAATCAAGGGCAATCACCCAATACTTAGCCCATCAGTTCGCTGATAAGGGCACCAACCTGATATGCCAAGGTAAAGAAATGGCGAAGTTATCAGTATGGATGGAGGTAGAAGCTCACCAATTTGATCCAGTAGCTTCAAAGCTGAATTGGGAACTTGTTTTCAAGCCGATGTTTGGCATGACTACTGACACAGCAGTGGTCCAGGAAAATGAAGAGAAGCTAGCCAAGGTTCTTGATGTCTACGAGGCACAATTAGCTAAATCCAAGTACATAGCTTGCGGCTGCCTTACTCTGGCGGATCTTCACCACCTCCCCAACATTCAGTGCCTGTTGGGTACAACGTGCAAGCAATTGTTCGAGTCACGACCCCATGTGAACGCGTGGGTTGCTGATATCACAGCCAGACCCTCCTGGTCTAAGGTCTTGGCGAGTAAACCATGAAAAGGAGTTAATGGTCCTGCCCCACCAATCATACACACTATCAGAATAAGGTTGTATGTTTTTTGACTTTTCACTCGGCAGTTTTCATCTTAGTCTGCGTCTTCAATCTTCCATACGAAGATTGATCGACCTCCTTTCCCTTGGAATAAAGAAGTTGTATTGTCCCATCAAATGGATGAGTTTGGAGCGTGCAGTCTTAAAGAATCTCGCGTCTGTGCACAATTGATGACACATCGACCCTTATCAAGAAAAAAACACTAAAAGAAAAAGAGTGACTAATTTCTATGTGACTTTTCTCGTGGCTTTATGCTCGTTTATAAAATTTTGATTGAAAGGGCCAAGCATCAACGCCTTACACATTTTAATACAAATGGTAGCTGTACAAAGGGATAAGGAATTGAAAGCAATGACAGATACAATGACTCCCCATTTCCCCTTCCCGTGTTTCTATATGGGATAGACAACTCGAAGCATCATATACAGAAACGTACAAAGGAGGCACAGTGAGAGACCCTCAATCCTATAAAATCAGAAGTCTTGTGCAGCCGACTGTTGGGTGCCACTCGTATCCTTTATATTGTTAAACGCTATACCATGTGGCTGACAATCCATTTCAAATTCGAAACTCCAAGCAAAAGAAGAAGTAGCTGATCCAAAACTATTAATTGAATCAACTAAAATTTTAAGATCAAACCCTCGTAGGTGTATGAAAGTAGCATTAGATAGATTAGAGGACTCATCACAAGAGATCCCACAGATCGCCTATTTTGGTGACTTGGCAGCTATCGCTATTGCATTAATGATCCGTATTCAAGTTCCTGGTTTACAGAGCTACATCCCGAGTCCTTCTTAAGTCCCCTTTCTTTCATTAGTTCCCTCACTTTTGCAACGTCATTCCATCTTCCCACGTCTGCATACAGATTAGATAAGGCAACATAGTAAACACTACTTTCTGGGTTCACCTCCACAAGCTTTTTACCCACAATCTCACTTAGTTCCAAATTCTCATGACTCCTACAGCCAGCCAGCAACGACACCCACATCGACTCCGTAGGCTGAAAAGGCATTTCGTTGATGAATTTGAAAGCTTCATCAAGACATCCAGCACGAGCAAAGAGATCGATCATACATGCATAATGCTTGGCATTCGGTGAAACTCCATACTTTCCACTAACCAACGAACTAAAAATCTTTCGACCAATATCAACCAGACCCGAATGGCTGCAAGCACTAATTACGTTAACAAAAGTCACTTCATCAGCTTTGAACCCATCTTGCTCCATTCTGTTAAACAACCAAATAGCCTCTTGACCACATTCAGCAAAAGCTAGTCCCCTTATAACTACATTCCAAGTAAAAGTATTCTTCCTTTTCATGATTCTGAAAACATTTAACCCCTCATCAATTCTTCCGCATCTCAAGTACATATCAATTAGAGAAGTCCCTAAGATCACATCCAATTCCCACTCATTTTTTCTTATAAAATCATGAATCCAAACACCCATTTCAATGGCGCCAAAATTAGCACATGCACTTAAAACATTAACCATGGTAACACGATTAGGCACCATGCCTGCACTCAGCATCTGCTCGAAAGCAATCAATGCGTCATCATACTTCCCAGCATTCCCGTACCCCATAATCATAACAGTCCACGACACGACATCTCTCTCAAGCATTTCATCAAACATTTTTCGACACAACTTCATTTTGCCACAAGACGCATAGACATTAAGTAGCGAGTTTTGAACATAAATATCAAGCAAATGACCCAATTTGACGACATGGGTATGAACGCATTGGGCTTGTTTGAACTTCTTGAAGTCCGACAACGACTTGAGAAGGAAAGGGTAGGTGTAGTTATTAGGAAGAATGGAGGTCTTATGCATGTGGGCATATATTTCAAACGGAATACCAGATACTTGTGCGTAAGAGAAGGCTTTTAGAAGAGTGTTGCAAGTGAAAAGGTGGGGTCTTTGAAGGCGGGTGAAGAAGAGAGGTAGACACAAGTAGAGGAGACACAGATCTTCACAGGCGGAGATAAAGTGGTGGGCAATGGTTGAATCACAGTGGAGGCGATGGAGGATGATTTGGTTCTGAATTTGATGCACATGAACGCGAGAACTGCATTTCCTTAGCAGATGGATGATTCGGTCGGCAATGGAGGTGAGCGGTGGGGACATTGTCGGCGCCGATTATTACAAAACCTTTTCGTTTTCCTTGTTAAGCGCCATCAAGGACGTCGTCAGCATTGAGGACTAAACCTTTTATTATGTTTCTTGTGTTCTGTCTTGTGAGTTTGGATTTGCTGTCTCAGTCACCTTTGATCCACCTTGCTTTCTTAGCTCCGTCATCTCTGGAATGAGGTTTGAATACATTTTGAACCTGTAGTTCAGGGAGAATATCTCAAGAGTCTAATGCTTTATTCATAGAAAATATTGTTCTTATCGTGCTATATGAAGATCACATATTAAATTAATGAAGCTATATGTTTAGACCTAATTTTAGTCATCAGACGCGTTCTTGGACAAATTAAAAAGGTCGTGGTGTTTGTAATGTCCAAATGCTGGTATATTATTGCAGTAATTTCTGTCTATTTGCAACTGTGTTGTAGCCAATTGAATGTATGATCATGAAAAGATAATTTTTGTGACTTGAGAAGTAGATGTGTACATAAGACATGTACTTGAAGTTCTAATAATACCTTGGATAATAACTTATCCAGCAAGTGTGTGTTCTTGTGAATATGCATGATGATGAAAAGTTGTGTGGTAGAAGTCATATATTCCATGAAGCAGTAAGTAATGAGAATTTCATTTTTAAAGAATTAAATTTATAAAAAATAGTACATAACACATTCAGCCACTCTTATAACCGGGAGAAACTAATACATCTAAAAAGCAAACACATTCAACTACTCTTATAACTAAGAGAAACTAATACATCTAAAAAACTACTCTTATAACTAAGAGAAACTAATACATCTAAAAAACAATTCTACAACCACATCGTAGAGAAAATAAAAACAGTATATGTAAAGAAACGACAGCGTGTGAAGATATATGTTATAATCGTTGGCTTTCACATATTCCCAAATCATGAAATTTTCACATAAAAAAGACTAAAGAAGCTTCCAAATTAGGGCTCCATAAGGGATCTTCCTCCTCAAGCTGTTCGACTACGGTAAGATATTGAAACCTATACATCCCCGTTGTTATTTGTTCTTACTGACATTATATCACTCTATTTAAGGCTTCGTGAATGCAATATCCTTCCTCTCCGTGACTGGTAAAAAGAGAGAACTCATCGCCAAGAGGTAAGTGTTTTCTTCTTCTTCACGATCTGTGAGTATAGTAACAACTAGAGATATCTAAGTTGTTTACTCGATTTTAACCTCTTCTATCTCTCTTCCTCAGCCTACACAACATAGTTGATAGTGTCGAGAGCATCCAGGCATCTACTAGAAATATAGTGAACATTCTTGGGATTAGCTCCTCCAACAGGCACCTGGTATGAGTTTAAATACTTTTCCCCTTACTTTTTCTTCATAATGCATTTAGTTACGACTAACCCAGATTCCAAGATCTAACTACATGTTCACTACACATAAGTAGTTCTTTCGAAAGAAATAGCAACTCTCTAATCCTCATGATTAGAGGGTTCAATACCTCCATATCTGAATGTATTTTACTTGTGAACATGCGCAAATTTCTCTCCTTCCATATCTCCTCTAGAGTAAAAACCAGTGAGATGATGAATACTAGTTTATCCCCTTTAGGGACATTCTTCAAAGCCCTTAGGTTGTCCACTATGATAGTAAGTAGAAACCCATCCAATCTCCGATAACACTTTTCTTTAATATTCCTCCAAATGCTCATAGCAAAAAGGCATTGGAAAAAGAGACGATCTTTAGTTTCATAATTATTCCTTCATAGGATATAAGTGTTGTCCAGATTCAGAAAGTGTACTTTGTCTATGGTGGCAATTTTGAACTATAATAAGTAGGAGGATTTGGGTCTTGGGGACTTATGTCATACAGTAGGGTACCAATCAATAGGGGATTGTCCCTAAGCTAGCCACTCCCTATATACCTTGTTAGAAAAGGAAGTTGGGGGTTGGTTTAACCATGAGAATTATCATGTGTCTTGCAATTAGGAGTATACGAAGGGATGAGATGAATCACCTTGCCTGGAACATCAGTCCACCTATTATTAGACATAACAACCCACACTTTAGCTTTAAGTGGAATATGACCCCACCATTGGACTATAGGATCATGACCCGTCTAAATCAATGGACCATGACTCGTCCAATTATCATACCAAAAGTGAGCTTTTTTCCCATTACCAACTCTACATTTAACCTCCGACTCCATAATATCCTTGAAACTCATTAACTTGTTAATGAAAAATGATTGAGAATCTTTAGGGGCCATAGACCACGATGACTTTCCTCTTAGTAGATTGAAACCACTTGGTCCATAATAAATCTTCATTGTACAAAATGTGCCAAATTTTCTTCAGCATTAGTATCTTGTTTATGTGACTATAAAGATAATTACTAAACCCTCGCCTTCTTAGCCTTGCAAACCTTTACTTATCTAACCTTAATTATCCTTCCTCTAGAGTTTTGCTTCCCCCATAAGAACCTTTTAAACAAAGTTTCAATCATCTTCACTACTCCCATAGTTAGAAACATGTTAAACGACCAGTATACTTGCAAGGAATTAAGTGTTGATTTTATGAGTTGGAGTCTCCCCCCAAATGTAAGAACCTATTTGTCCAATGATTTAACCTCTGTTGTATTCTTTCCACCAAAGGAAAACATTCACAAAACATAGTTCTTTTTGTAGTGATCGGCAACCCTAGATAACATAATGGATGTTGTTTCCTTTCCATAGAGGATATTGCCGCTATCTCAATTTCCAACTTATCTGCACTATTTGCCAGCACAAAGTGACTTTTAGCTAAATTGATTTCTAAACCCGACATTTCTCCATATTGTTTGAGAGAGGCCATTAACATCTGAACTGAGGATGGATGTGCCTTGGAGAATATAAATAAATCATCCGCAAAACATAGATTGTAGAACCCCACTCCCGCAATGACCCAAACCCGACATCGATGGTGATATCCAAATCCGTGCCTACGAGGGCGACGTGCTAAAACACTTAATCAGTCAGAAATTGGTACAATTTTTTTTTTGAATCACAAAACACAATATGCAGAAATTGATACTCAAATTGGGCCCTCATTCATTCATAAACATTTTCACTTAACACAAATTTTCAATAGCCATTCGGGCCCTTTCATAATTACAAAACACTGGAGTCATTTCAAAATACAAATTTATACAAAAGTTACAGAATAACAATTCAATACAAAATAGAAAAATACAATGCAGACGCGAACTGATCTCGACTTCTATCCTTCACTTGAAAGCTGTAGGTATACAAGCTGTAGGTATACTCCCGTTTGCTTAACGGGTTATTCTTCTGATCCTAAAAAATATTTGCAAATCTTGGGTGAGTTTTGCGAACTCAGTGAGTGACTATCATCGATGGCTCACCCAATCTCATATCACATAATTCACACATCTCATTCAATACACTTAATCATTCATATAATGCATATGCAGTGCACTTGAGACTCATTTTTCATTTATTATTGTGTTGTGACCGAGTGCCTAAACTATCCTATATCCATTGAATACCGGGCTCATTGATAACTGTCCTATATAGGGCTCATTAAACGTTGAGCCTGAGGCTCTGAATCACTTTGAGCTCAAGGCTCTTTTTCACACGTTGAGCTTGTAGCTCTGATCGGTGGCTACTCTGGTCACAACTGTCATTATATTTCATGCATTCTTGCAATGGAATGCATCAATCACATTTGTATGTTCCCATTCACTCACTTTCACATATCGTTGGACCGTAGTCCGGCATTCAACATTAAAGTTGAGTATCACTTTTCATTAATGCACTTTCAAAACGTGTTTAACAATCCAATTATGTACACTTAGTTCATCCAATTCACATACAATGTGCACTTCAATATTTCATTCATACATTCATCGGACCTTCTGTCCAGAAACCACACAATCAGCCACATTCACATAATGATTCAGTAGTTAATGAATACAGAATTTAAATAACAAATAATAAAGTGAGATCATCTCGGTCTACTTACAGTACGCTCCAAAATAGCATTTGCTTCCAAATTTTGGAACGCTTGTATGCAGATGTTCAACCTACACATCACAATTTATGCAATACACAATTCACGATCATTGCAAAACTCATTCATGCCCAAATAGTTATATGGGCTATGTACAATGCGTGTTTTATGACAATCCTGGGTATATGATCTAGAACACATATTAAGCTCATTTCCATTTCAAAATTCATGTGTGTTCAATGGAACTTAGATTTACCCTTCATTTGTACATGATCATTCTAAAGTCTCCTTTCAAGCTTTACCCTTTTTATAAGCTCACACTTCAAGAACACTTGGTTATTCTATATCAGAACTCAATTTCTCATTATCTCTTTTCTAACCTCATATGATACTTATAATATCCAAGTCCCATTCATGGTTTAGCACTTTGTACTTATATACACACTTAGGTAGGATTCTATTGGTTTCTTAAAATAAACCAAATCTCATTCAATAGGGTTTTCAATTGAAAATCCTTTAAAGCACAATCACTAAAATGGGTTCAAAAAAATAATCAAACCTAAACATTTCTAAACTCCATGAATTAAAATCCTTTCAAAAATCTCAAAAGTTTCAAAATGATCTTACCGTTATTCTTCACCAAATGAAGGGATCTTTAGCTCAATTGGAAGCTCTTCTCTTCCTCTACCTTTTCTCTTCTTGAACAGCCCCAAAATCTCTCTTGAAGGTTAAGGAAATTAAAACCCTAGCTTGTTTTCTCTTCTTTCTCTCCTTCATTCCTTTTTACGTTTCTCTCTCTTCTCTCTTTTCTCAACCACACATTTTGTTTCTCTAGAATCTTCTCATTCCCGTAGTTCTTCTCCATTTATAAGCAAGACAACACTTCTTTTT
>JANIHZ010000009.1:32565158-32580927 GCA_027478365.1 Erythroxylum rufum | reverse complement strand
ACCTATACAAGATCTTATACATTACAGTTTTTATCTTAGCAACTACATCACAGCTCGTAATAGAAGCAAAATCTAACTGAATAGCATTTCTGGTCTTCCATACTATATATATGGTACACATGAATGCCAGTTGTACGACTTTGCTTCTAAGACGTGCTCCAGCGTAATCTTTCCGAATCCACTTGATGGCACTAGATAACGTAAACATGACTCATGTCAATCCCAGCTATCCCCAAATAGCATTCCAAACTTCACCTGTAAAAAGATACTTAAAGAACATATGGTCAACATTTTCTGGATCAGTATTACAAAATCTGCAGGTTCGGTCCATCTCCAAGAATAGCAAGTTATTCTTTGTTGGCAGTCTATTTCGAAGACTAAGCTAGGCAATGAAGGAGTATTTTGGCGGTATGTATTGTTTCTAGATAAATGACATCCATGGTCGTCTAGTGTACTTGACTCACAATAGCTCATAGACTTTCTGTGAAGATATGGTTCCATTGATACATAATTTTTGCATCCCACATACTACCTCTCTACGACCACCCAACTTATCCACCAAAATATTTCGGATCAGTACCAATCTCTTCATTAGGGGTGAGTCTCAGGTGTGAGGTTCTCAATCCCATTTTGATAAGCCCCTCAAATATATTTCCTGAATCCATCTCACCTACAAAGAATCAGCTTCAGCATAGATATTTCACAACACTTTAGACAATAGCGTCAAAATTCCATAATTTACATTTTTTCAATCACAATCCACCCTCCTCTCTTGAAACACAAATATTGTCCCATGCCACCCTAAAATGTTTACCACCCCATAAAAACGACCTACATATGGAGGTTATCCTCTTAAAGATAGTTGTTAAAATGGGAAACGCCTGGAGCCAAAAGGATAGTACCCCTTGAATGATATAATTAATTAATTCAATTCTACCTGTATATGAGAGAGTCTTACCATTCCATGCATTCATATAAGCCTCTACGAATTCAATTAGTGTAGAAAATTGGGTCACTGAGACCTTCATAGGTGCCAAAGGGACCCCCAAATATCTAATAGTAAACTCACCTATAGGATATTCTACTGTCTGAAAAATGTCCGTCTTATCTCGTCCATAAACCTCAGCTAAATAAATACTGGATTTGAAGAATTCGCCTTTATCCCTGCCACCTCTTTCAGTTCATTCAACACATCCACTAGTATACGGATAAAAGTAAAATCATCTTTAGAGAATAAAATGAGATCATCCGTAAATGCAAGATGAGTGATGCCAAATTGTTGACATTTCGGGTGGAAGTGAAAAAGGGAGTTGGCGGTTCTCACTTTTAGCAATCTTGAAAGGTACTCCAAACAAAGCAGGAAAAGTGTAGGTGATATGGGATCACCTTGTCTCAATCCCCGCCAACCCTTGAACATACCATGTAGTGTGCCATTGACCAAGATCGAGAAGGATGTAGTTGTTACACATTCCATAATCCATCGTACAAACTTATTAGGGAAGCTTAACCCTTTCATCATATCTTCAAGAAAGTCCCATGATACCGTGTCATAAGCTTTTGTGATGTCAATTTTTATCATGCACTGTGGGAAAATACTTTTTCTAGTGTAACCCCGAACAAGTTCTTGCGCTAGAAAAATATTATCTAGCATACTTCTACTTGGCACAAATGCAGTTTAAGTTAGGTCTAAAAGTTTTCCTACAACCAAAGTCGTACGCTCCGCCAATATTTTTGTGATCACCTTATACACAACGTTCATACAAGCTATCAGTCTGAAATCTGTTACTCTCGGTACTACATTCATCTTTGGGATGAGTGTGCTGATGGTATGATTTAACTATTTAAGCATCCGACCAGTAGTGAAAAATTCCTTCACGGCTAAAGTCACATCTAATCTAACCCTATCCCAATGTTTCTTGAAGAAGGCAGACATATATCCATCCAACCCAGAGCTTTGTCATTGCCTATATTAAACATAGCCCGCTTGATCTCCTCATCTATAATCGGGGCAATCAGTGTTTCATGTGTCTCCACATCCAAAACCAAACCATTTCCTACCACATTTAAGTCTAATATGTTTAGAGGGGTTGAAATGCCAAGGAGCCCTTTATAATAACTTACAACACAATCTGCCACTTCTTCCAATGATGTAGTCACAGATCCATCCTCCTTGATGAGATGAGAAATATCATTCTACCTTTCTCTCTTCCAAGCTACTACATGGAAATAACTTGTACTTCTATTAACCTCTATAAGATGCTTACATTTAGCCTTTTGTTGAAAGAATTGTCTCTCTGCATCTAGCAAAAATTCGGCTTGCTTTCTTTTGATGTTCTTATGTTTTAGTGCTACATCATCAGGCCTATTGAGAGAGGCCTTATACGCGAGTTCAAAATTCTCTTGTGCCTTCTTAGCCTTGCTAGATATGTGACCACATGCTTCAGAATTTAGAGCTCTAAAAGGGTACTTTAATGCCTTCAACTTCATACAAAGAACGTATTAAGTTATCCCAACTACTGCCATCTCCCAGCTATTGGATACTTTTTCCTGAAATTGAGGGTAGTTAAGCCACATATTAAAGAACTTAAAGGGTTTGTTACCTCGAGAGTCCAATTGATTGAAGGCCACCATTACAGGACAATGGACAGAATCTGCCAGTATATCTAAGAAATGAGCTGAACAAGCATGACCCAAAGATCCCCATGCTTGATTGAGGAGGACCTGATCCAATTTAACCCATAAATGATTTTTGTGCCAAGTAAAAAACTCCCCCTAAATGGAGCATCTTCTAGGCCAAGAGTCATTCGGAAGTTTAGCAAATGTTTAAGCAGATATGCCGAAGGAGGTTGACATCTGAGCCTTTCCCTAGCCGAACACACACAGTTAAAGTCACCTATTATAATCTAAGGCATCAGGGAATCCGGACCCAGCCCTATCAAGTTCTGCCATAATTTTCTTCTTTTTGTTACACTATATAACCCATAAACAAAAGACACTATAAAGATAAGCTGAGATATTCAGCATTGGACTTTACAGTGAATAAATTGCTCTCCCAACTCCAAAAATTGACAATGATAAAATATAGAATTCCATACAATACATATTCTTCCTCCTGCAATAGATTCAAAGGATGAGACAATAGATCCAAAGTTATGACAAGAGTCTCATCCTTTGAATCTATTTTTCATCATCATACTAAGACCATGAGTAGATAATTTTGTTTCGAGGTGGCTTACAGTCATGTTGTCTAATAAGATTGACAACACTATGTTGTCTCGAGGCCTTATTTAGACCTCGAGCATTCCAGCATAGCATCCTCATTCGCTATTTTGGGAGGGCCTCTCCCCTCCTATCCTTTTAATTGTTTCAGTAGTACTCTTGCCCACATCTTCGCTATTGATACACACTCGAACTTGCACATTACCCCTTTCAGTCACTGTTCTATTGGATTGTGTTATCATAGCCTTTCCTTTATTAACATTTCTATGGATTTGCACCTTTTTCCATTCTCCATCGCTAACTTTTTTAGGATCCCTCCGAGCTTGAGGTACCTTATGTCCCCTTACTCCAGTCAATGCCTCCCTGTTCACAGTAACTTCAGTACTCCCTTCATTTTGTTGTTGTTGTCCCCCCTCTTTATCAAGATTTACCTCTTTAATTAATCCCGCTTGGACTCTTGTTTGTTCATCCACTTCTACCTCCGCCCCCTGATTGGGCTGATTTATAGAACCCTCATTCGCAATAATTTCACCTTTGTCTATGGTGTTAGCATTTTGTATATCTTTTGTACCCCCAACATTTATAGGATCCTTCATTTGTCCTTTCTATGGATTTGCATTCAAAAGGAATGTGACCAAATTGTTTGCAATAGGAACAGTAGCTAGGAAAAGTTTCATAAATAACCATTTGTGCGTATCAGGTAACCCCAGGCATCTTCACATCAAAACTTGTCACCGACTTTCTTGATACATCAACTTCTACTAATATTCTGGCATAACCAATATTTGATTTTTTACTAGTGATCTTGTCTGTGCATAATGGTCTTCCAATTTGAGATCCTAGTTTCGACAGCCCTCTCACATTCCACAACTCTAAGGGAACATTAGGGAATTGCAGCCAAATAAGAACTTCCATAAAGTCTTGATAATCAAAGGCAAAGCCTTGTGAGAGTCGTTTACGTATCAAATTCTTCCCATAAAGCACATACGGTCCCCCTGCTAGCACATTAGTACGATCTTCTTCTATATCAAATTGGAAGATTATCCATCCTTGATCATGCGGTAGGATTTTTCATTGAACATACCATTTAGCAATTAATCCTTCGAGTGCCTTCATTCCTGGAAATCTCCCCATGTAGCTCCCCATAAGACAATATCTCCATTCTTGTTTAATTCTTCTTCCTCCATGATGACTTCGTCAGCTACCTACAAATATTCCAGCTGCATTCCTTACTTTAACACTCTATTGTCCCCAAATAAACTAACATACAAGGGCTTGGTTTTTACTTCATGAGTGCCTGAGCAGATTGGGTTTGACATTTTATCAAACACCTTCGAGGCTGGCTCTTCATTCTCTGGGCGATCCGAAGCTTAAATGTCAACACTCTCCACATCTGTATTATCAGTCAGCTCATCAGAAGTGGATGACTTCTCATCCCCTATTTCTTTGTCAACTCCACCTTTTCTCACCCCACCAGTACCCATATTTGTAGTTTTGCTCCTTAAACCACCTTCACTATTTTTAGCACCCAAATTCCTATCCTGCATCGTCTCTTTGCGTATGTTTACCCTATTTTCACCACTTCTAACATCCTTATCTTGTCTAAAAGCCGTAGGATTATGCGCCACCACCATTTTCATCATCGAATGGTTATGTGCCCTAGTCCCCTCGTCTTCCAGATGCCTACCTTGCAATGTTACTCTTATTACACCTGCTTTACTTGCTCCATCAGCCACATTCATTTCTTGTCTACCCTCCACAATATTTTTCGCACTAGCCATCTTTATCGTTGAATGACCGTGTGTCCTAATCTCCTGTACTTCATTATCTACACTGTCTTGTGTGCTCATAGGAAGCTCTCGGGATCCCGCCACCTGCAACCCAGAACACAATTAACAATAATATCTCGTCCTTTATGCGGCGTCTTGTTCCTTTTACCAATGCTCTAATACACCGAGAAATCTAGGCAAAATTTTTGCCTTAAAAATGAATCCTAATTACTTCGAACTGTCAGGTGTGACCAGCAAATGCAATCCAAACTCACTAAATAGCAAAGAATTAATCGAGAAATTAGGAAGGAGTGTAGTTAAGTCGTGTAATGTGTGATACCTAGGGATAAAATAGCCTAAGGTGAGAAAACTCACATACGCACACTATTGATTCTTTGGCTACTCCTTGTGTTGGTTTCTATTTATAGTTAACCAAAATATTAATCCCCGGGTTGATTTCCATTAATAATGACCAAAATATTGACCTTTTACCCTTATTTAGTTTGATGATTTTAATAGTTTCAAATAAGTGATAATTCATATCCACTTCTATGTAGATCCTTAACTAGCTCTTTTTATGATAACAGTATGTTCATCCAAGCATAAAAGTTTGCTAATTGGGCTAACTATGTAGCTTAAACTAATAGTGGACTAATATTCTAATAGGAAGTTGTGAAACTTAACTTATATGGGAACGTGCTCTGATTTCATGTTGAATGATTTTCTGCATAACTTGTTTAATAGAGATTTTGAAGAGGAATAAATCCTCTCCATTGATGAGTACCTATTTTAGTCCAAGTTTAGACCAATTAGTTGTAACCCATCTTTGAGTAGTTAGATAAGCAAGCCTCTTTTTGGTGAACAACCCTACTCATATATAGACCACTTCAAGGCTCCATCTTTGAGTGGGAGACACAGTGAGGGAGTCGTTAGATGTTGGAGGTAGAAAATTTTGGTTTCTCATAGGATGAATTATTGCCTTCAACTTGACTCTAGGTTTTCAAACTAGTATTCCATACCTTAAGAAGGATTGATGAGTTGGCCACAGGTGTTAACACCTAAAGGGAGATTCTCAAGTCCATGGTGGGATCAAACGCAAGAAAAGCAGGACAAAAAGTAGAGATAGTAGGAGTGAGGACGATGGAGGGATTTTGACTCGTAATGTTAAAAAACAAAAGATATAAAGAAGAGGTACGTAAAGTTCAAATAAGAATGAACAAGGTACCGAATATAGAAATAATAGATGGTAAGAGTATTTTAGGAGGAGTTAAAAGAGGAGATACGAGATAGAGAATGAGATTAGAGAAGTGTTGGATCCTAATTTTTTTCTAAATTTCTTATTAATTGTTTAATGATTTATTTTTGTTTATTTGTTTGTTTAATTATTTATTTTTTTAGAATTGGGTCATTAATTTAGTAGGCATGAATAAATATTGAAAATTTGATGGAAAGATTAAGACTTAGTTAAAATTAATGTGGTGTTAAGTGGATTAAAGGGTTAGAGACATAAAAGACAAAAGAATGAGCAAAATGGGAAAGTCCAAGTAAGTGAGGGGCATAATTAGAAGAACAAGGATAATAGCTGTCTTGAATTAGAAGCAGAGGAAAAGAGAGAATCGTGAAAAGCCATAGAGAGGGAGAGAAAACGTGAAAAGAGAGAAGAGAAGAGAAAAATCGTGGGAAGAAGAAGGAATCAAGCTTCTTAAGGTAAGTTCTTCATCTTTTCTTCTTGTTTATTGAAGAAATGGGTTGTGTTGGGAATGAAGGAGTTTTAGAGAAAGAAATTGGTTTTGTGTTAGGAGAAGATGGTTTAAGGGAACCCATTTCATCTCAGGGTTTCTAAGCTAGTTTTTGGGTTTTCTAACCTAGATGGACTCTAGGTAGGTTAAGGTTGAGCTTGATTTGTGTTAATTTCATTTGGTTGTGATTATGGAAATTTGTGGGATTTCTATTTAAATTGGAATTGAATGAGAATTTTGGTTATGTTGGGAAATCAAGAACAACCTATCCAAGAGTAAGAGGAAGGGCCAAATTGAGTTTGGATTTTCAAGAGTTATAAGGTGAGTAATTTATTTATAGTTATTGTGTAATGGGCAAAATGCCTTGTGTGTGTATTGTGTGCTAAAATGACTTGCTTGAAATGTTGTGATGTGAAAATTGCATTATGATGTAAGACATTGTGATAAAAATTGAATTGTGTGTATGATCATGCTATGCCTTGGAATTGTATCATAGCATTTTGATTGAATGGAAAGAAGAAAAAGCATGAGAATATGAGATTGTGAATGATTGAATTGAGCATGGGATTTGATTGTGTTTGGGTGAGAGAGGAACCGTTTCATAGTCACGTGCACGTCGACATTTATAAATCTGAATTGGAATTGTAAATGCTGAACTTTCACTGCTAGATTAAGATAAGAAGTGTATGCCTATATGGATATTTATATGTTTGATTGTGTGGCTCGTTGCCAAAGGCTATAAATATATTAGTCACTAAGCTGTGTAGCTCAACCCACAATTTTCCCTCCTCAGGTGCAGACCGAGAAGATTAGCAATCCTTACAAGGCATTTGGAAACTCCAAGATAGCTAGGAGTCTTTTGTACTAAGCTAGTAACTAATTTGGATAACTTCATAGGCATATCAAACATGAGCATCCTTTTGTATTTTGTATTAAGTTTGACGTGTATGTTGATATGTAAGTAAAGCCTGCTCAAACATTCATTGTGTTTAGAAATGAGAATGAGAACTTGAGAAGTTCCTTTTTGTATGATTATGTTATTTTGAAGTTTGAGTTTGATGGATGTGCTTATTCTTTTATTGAGATTGCCAATTGTTGCTAGTGTTAGAATAGCATGTTGGAGTTGGAAAGATTGTATGTGATAAATCCTTTGGAGTTGAGATTCAAGTGTTAATGAGATGTACTTAGTAGTTAATATGAAGTGGTTTTGCACTAGACGGGGTGAATTTAAGGAAATTATGAGAAAAGGGGATGTTAGAGTGGATTTAAGATCCATTGGAGGGGTCTTAAAGGGTGAAAATTTTTGTTACACCCGAAAGTTACACGGTCTGCCCGTATGAATTCACACAGGCCATAAATTCCTGATGCTGAAAAATTGCCAGACTCGTGGGTTACACAGTCCGTGTTTTAAACCTCCAAATGAAATCACTAGACCCGTGGGTTACATGCTCTGCCCGTGTGAATTCACACGGTCTGTGTGTTCCTAGCGCAGAAGCACAATCAGACCCGAAAGAAATACAGGCTGCCCGTGTGATTTCACACAGTCCGTGCTTTGTCCAAATGATAGAATTTCACTTCGGAGTCTTCACAGAAGTTGTAGATCTAGAAGTCTTCTTTCAAACCGTCTAAAACCAACATCAATCCGACATCTGTAGTGAAAGTATAGCAGTTGCATTAGGGCAGGTACAAAATGATTAAGGACATAAACATGTTGGATTCTTTTGGCCATAACTTCATCATCCGACCTCCAAATGAAGTAGTTCTTGAAGCGATAGATTCCTAACACATTTTCTGTGTTTCCACAAAAATTGATAGCCTTTGGTATTGAATTCAAAAAGATTGATGAAAAGGAGGTGAGAGTTCATTGAAATAACCCTACAAGGAAACCCGCTCACACTTTTTGACTCCGGATGGTTGGGCTTTAGGAACGAGGTCCAACATCTTGAGATCCGAGAACGGAGCTCAACATTAAGATGAGTGATGAAGGAGCTAGGACTGGAGTCTGGATGAAACTAGAGGATAACTTTGGACGAAAAAGGTTTCATTGAATAACCATTCTTAATTAGGAAACAAAATCAGACATATAAAAAAGAATAGGTGAAAACTTTTAAGAGTTAATAGATAAAAGCACTTGAAATTTATAAAACTAATAATTATAAATATCTAAAATTAAGAGATGATAATTTTTCTTATTTTTCATTATTTTAAATCGATAATATTAACTAAATTCCTTATATTATTATTTATAAGAATTGGGAAATAATAAGAAAGATTTAAGTTAATTAATAAAAAGATTGAGTGTTGTAATTCAAATGTTCTAATAACCATAGACAATAAACAAATTATGTCTAACAAATTGATTGAAACGTCCTCGTAATAATACCACAAACGTAATCAAGAACCTACAAATCATCTCGGTTTTAAAATAAAAGACTTATAGTCTATACAGAAAATTATAGTATGAATAAACATATCATCTTGTGATTTCGGAACAGCCATCCAACTTCTATAAATCAGTACAGACTTGTAACATCACAAGCACATATCTTGATTTCAGAATTCGAAAGATCGGATCATAGTACTTGTCTTTTCTGTATTGTTGGTGAGTGAGCTCATTATTTACGCAGGGAATGCCCGAGTGGCAATAGATTGTGAAGGAGCAAGCACCCTTTCTTCTTCCTTAGTTGGATGGAGCAAGCACCCTCTTCTGTTCTCTCTTTGTTTGTTACTGTATCCGCCATTGTTATACAACTCATTTATTCTTCATTTTTTTTTCCCATTTTTATCTGGTAAGTGATTATTGTACACTACTCTAATGTAGAAGTGATTTCATAGAAGAAACTTGTTCTGGTCATTGACATTGTGGGAAACTTACTGAAGTCCCTGATGATTTCTGATATTGAAGAGAATACGAAATGAGCCCTTTTACGATCCATGATTCATTGCAATTCTACTGTAGTATGTACTTCTTGTCTTCGTTTATTAAAGCACCGATCAGATAATGATGTCCTGAAATCCCTTGTCATTCCTTTTTGATCATCTGCTTCGGTTTCTTCAAAATTTTTAACGACGCATTGGGAATTCGACTCCTTCATCTACAGGATCTGAACGCAGTTCATAGCATAAAGGCTAATACGATTGGTCTATTAAGATATTGAGATACTTGTGGAACATGCATTTTCCCAAGAATTGGATTTGAACTCTATCTCCTGCTTTAGAAAAGCCAAATCTTGGTCTGCATCTCTTTGGTAGAAATTTAGTATCCACCGTTACCCCCTTTTAAAGAATATACATACATACATACATAAACATATATGCAAGTGGAAGGATGGGATCTTGAGGGACTAACTTCCGTATTTCAAGGAATTTTGAGCTTTCTCCTAGGATTTAATATACACCTTCCTTCTACCAATGCTAGACTGTTACATCCAAGAATTTTTCCTAGTAAGACACGCCTTTTCGTCCAGTACCTAAAAAATTAACAAATATGGTTCTTATGATTCATCTATTTGATAAAACCAAGACATCGCTCAAGTAGAGAATACGGTTTGTGTTAAGATTCTATCATTTTCCCTCTTGGTAGGTTTTGAATAGGTCACCCTTCCTGCTTTCTGTATGACAATCAAAACTAATCTGATCTTTTACTTATTTAATGAGGCATTGAAATTCCGAAGTAAATTTCAATTAAAGGTTTGACTATGGTAAAGAAGATTAATCTCCTTTTTCTTTCATGTTTAACTTTCTGGTTCTTTCGGATTAGAAGCACTCCTGAGATTAGGACATTCGAACTAACCAAAGTTGTTGGGCTAATTTTAAGATAAACTTAAGAGTTTGATCAAATCTTTTGTTCCATCATGATATTAACCAGTTAAGTGTTTGTGGACAAAGCTAATATGTCTTAGTCTTCACTGTAATCAAACCATTTAGAGGAAACAACACTGATCAAAGCTAATTGTACATGTTTCATGTCTAGACTGTGTTTGTCAAAAGAATAATGTTCGGAATACCTCTAGCAAGGATCCTGAAATTTTGACAGGATGCTCCAAATGACAAAATACTGAATAATTTTTCACTTTCTGTCTTCGGACGATACTATTGATATATTGCTACAGTAGGTGCAATTTAAAGGAGTGAAACGAGTTTACAAATCCTGACAAAACCCAAAAGAAATGGCAGGAAAAAGAATTAGACGTCGCTGTCAGCCAATACCAACACAAGTTGCCGACCCTCGCACCTCTTAATTACTCGTGCTGAGAATTTTGCTATAAGGTTAGGCATAACCAAAAGAAAAACAAGAAGTAGAACAACCTCAACACTAACAATGGCCTGCTCCTGCAGTTTTCTCAGGACTCTCTGTCTTGTCCTCTCGGCTCTCACTCTCATTTCCTTTTCTGGGGTGCTCGCGATCGGCGACCACGAACTCAGCTGGATTCCAACCAGAGCATCTCGCTGCCATGGTCCGGCCGCAGAGTGTACGATGGAGGATGAGTTTGAGATGGATTCAGAGAGCAACCGTCGTATTCTGGCGACCACAGACTACATAAGCTACGGTGCTTTGCAGAGGAATACGGTACCGTGTTCTAAGAGAGGTGCGTCTTACTATAACTGCCAACCTGGGTCGGAGGCCAATCCTTATAACCGTGGTTGCACCTCCATATCTCGATGTCGGAGTTGAGAGATGTTTTCAGCTGTCGCACTCTTGTTTTCGGGTTTGAAATTATTCTTACATATTTTCTTCTTCTATAACCACCGACGATTGCTATAAATTTACGTTTGATCATTTGATATTATTGTTGGATCGATGTTTCATGTCTAGGCTGTCTAGCTATATAGTAGATACCCCTCATCAGACTTCTACTTGCTTTTCGTTATCTAGGATTCCATCATCGGCTATTGCTTCGTCGTTACTGTGTATTGCGTGATTATTATGATAATGTTTACGTTACTTTGACTACTACATGTGTCTCTTTGATTTAGATATGTCCATCGTATATGCTCTTCTTCTTGAGAAGAGGAGATGGTTCCGGCTCAGAAAATTGTAGAAAGTTGGTAAATGAGGAACATTGGAACAATCTTTTGACATGTTATTCTCATTGCCCTTCGTTATGGTTTCGCTTTGGAGGGGAAGTAATGATCGGTCATGTTATGTTCCTCTTCTCCGTGGGAAAGGAAAACTGCATCTATCTTCGTCCTACATGTTATGACATTTGCATTTCTATAAATTTTGATCATGATTTCAGAAGTTAGAAAGAAACGATCTTTTGGATCGATGAGAAAATGGAAACTTGAAAACAAGGTCCAGGGATCTTTTGAAGATCGTTTTTCTCTCTTCTGACTCAAATCTTTCAAGGTGAATCGGGGAATACAATGGCCGATAGGAATTTGAGTACTAAATAACTAGGAGATGACAGTGTTTACACTTTCTAAAGTCAGAAACCTAAACCAAAAGAAAGGATTTCGTAGACTAGATCCCAAAGCAGTCCCAAAGTTCCAACAAATTTTGGGATCTTCACCTTCAACTGCGACTTTCCCTACACGTCACGTACACAGCAGACGCATGGGAAGGCAAAAAAGCAGACGCATGGGAAAGCAAAACTATCCTCTGAATACACGATTGCATTTTCTTTTTATTCACTTGCTACTGGCAGTTTTGCAATAGATGCTTCGAATGAGCTCAATCTCTCAAGGTTACAAATTCTCTTTTCATGAATTCAGCCTAAAGTATGACTAGTTCAGCGCAGGTTTGATGGTTCTCAAATTTCCCATTGTAATTCCATCACTTTGCAATCTTGTAGAATAAACTAAGGGGGTGCTTAGTTAGTTGAAATGGAAAGAAAGGAAAGAGTAAAGAATAAAAAAGGATGCTAAAAAAGGATGCTTGATAATATATTATAATTAGATGAACAGTATTTCCATATCTCCCTTTTAAGATAATACTGCATACGTCCCACTATAGTCAAGCATGAAAGTCATTTATTTCCATTCCAAACTATATTCATCATAAATTCTATTACCATTTTCCCAAATGAACCAAGCAAATCCTAATACCTAAAAAGTTAAAACATTGGGAATAGTCGTGTTTTCCATGGTTTTACCAGAGAAATGGACACTACCTGGTTCAACTTTGGGTTTTATGAAGAAATAGACCAGAGTGATTGAGCAATTCAGGGAATATGCATATAAATGTTTGCATCTATTTCAAAAATATATGTCAAGAGGCAACGTGACTTCAAAACAATTCGCAACCAGATCTAAATTGCCCCAGTGAGGCAACAGCTACTTCTCAGAAAAAATCTACAAGCAACGATGTAGAAATACTCGCCAGCATAAAACTCATCACATAGATCGTAGTCATAATTTGGAGGTAAGTGAAAAATATAGCACGGAATTACATTGTGATCCAACTGGGCACTTCGCAGCCTGTCTAATTCTAAGCCGAACCTTCCTCTGGCTTCCCTTCCTCAGGCGTTTGCTTTGATGGGGGCACAGGAGATGGCGAACCCTCCACTCCCATCTCTGCCCTTAGGTCATTGATACTCTGCTCCAACTCATTTATGCGGGTTCCCATGTCATCAAGTGCATTGAAGTTAAGAAATTCAAAAAATAATCCCAAACCATTTTCTATCATTGATACTGCTAAAGAAAGTACCAAGGCTACATAGCTCATAGAAATTAGCCCTTA
The DNA here is from genome assembly GCA_027478365.1 of Erythroxylum rufum. Lineage (NCBI taxonomy): Eukaryota > Viridiplantae > Streptophyta > Magnoliopsida > Malpighiales > Erythroxylaceae > Erythroxylum > Erythroxylum rufum. The sequence continues at coordinate 32,567,518 of JANIHZ010000009.1, read as the reverse complement.
AACAAGTTTAGCACCAAATTATACTGAAAAGCAAACATGCTTCGCATACTAGCGGTAACATGCTTCGCATACTGAATTGATTCACATACCACCAGGAATAACAAACAGAAAGCACGAGTAAAAGACTAACAAGGTAATGTAGTTATGTGGGGCACATTGATTTTAAATGAAAAGGATATTCTTAGTTACGATGGAATCTGACATTGTTTGAAATCTTGATTGCTGCAAACAAAACCTTATTAGTCAGTAAAACCAAAAATCAAATGAACGGAGGGGCTTAAGCAACAAACTTACCATCTGTTGAAGAAGATTTTGCACCTGAAACATCATTCAAACAATTCCATCAAAACTCAAAACGGGCATTTTTAATTCCATACAAGACCAATAAAAGACCAGCATAAAATCGGTATGAAAAAGCGTTAAGAAACTTACAAAAGCGGCCATATCGGTTGAGCTCTTCTTTGGATCTTGAGAATCCTGTCCATCCTGTAAAACCCCAAAACATTAACATAAGCCCAGAAAACTGGAAACCCTAAAGGTTGGAGAAAGGAAAGATTCGGTGATGATTCCATAGAATGTGGCACATTAGTAGAGAGATTAGGAGAGAAGGAAAGTCTCTCACCATTTTTCGTCGCCGATCTGTTGTTTTGTCTGCTCTGCTTTATACCGATTTCAGGTGGAAACCAAAAAATTGTTGATGTTGGAGAAAATAATAAACACCACATATTTAGAGGCGGGAAGATCTTCCATTACTCGCCCTGGACATTCTTCAATTTACCAGTGTGCCATTATTTCAAATTCCAAGTATAAACGGATTTTTGAGAATTTTGTTTACATCTTGTTATTAAGATTTAAGGCCTGTTAAATTTTTTAAAATAATTTTTTAAAAATTAAAAGTATAAATAATATATTTTTTAAAATTAAATCCAAACTTAAACAGATCTACTTAAAACTCAATTCTTCTAAATAAAACGATATCGTTTTGTTTAAAATAGTTAAACTTCATATTAATCTGAATCAGGACCTAAATAAATGATCGGTCCATTAAAAATGTCTAAATCTAAAACTATAAGCTGACCTATCATCATCCTAGCCCGGAAATATACTAATTTTCTTTTTTTTGAAAAAATATAATATCAAAATATTAGAATAAGTTGAAATTTTGTTAAGACATTTCCAAAGTATTAATCATTTATTCATAAGCTTGTGACTAATAAAGTTAATTAGTTTACAAATCATAGGAGTTTAAAATAAATCAAAAGGGTAGACTTACAGCTTATCACCCTAAAGATTCTAATTGGGTAGAAGGATGCATTCGTCATTCTAGAGTTCAAATTCAAGAGCTTTGAATAAAGTAACGATTCGCGCAGCATTGTATTCAAAATTTCAAACTAAAGCCCAACAACAGAGCTAATCCAAAGAGGAGGTAAAAAGAATATTTAGTTCTCATTTGCCCTTCTCAACAGTCGACGTCGTTTCGTGCTGCTTGTAGGGAGACTCTGGAGGAGGCGCGGACCATAGGCCCCAAAGCAAAAGCAAGTGGAGGCAAAGAAGCAAAACTGACGAGTAGATATTGGAAGGATACACGTTCCAGCACAATTCCACCCCGATGAACATCATTAAGCTGCAAAAACCACAGCATCCCACAAATGTGAACTTCTTCTTTTCATTTGAGGAATTGGACATATTAAGCAGGGAATTTGGGAAAGCTAACCGAAACAATATAGGGAAACGGGTTCTCCAAAGTAGATATGGCAAACTATAAAAGTACCTGCAGTGGGATGATAGACAAGCGTGTAAAGATGGAAAAGATGCAGAAAGACCAAAACCAATATCGTGACAGGTGCAACATACCAGGAGTAAAACTGATAATGCAGTGAGCGTGCACATACAATGCCAATAAAGTTCCCCACAAACATGGTCGTCACAATATCTGGACAATTCCAACCCCAGTTAATTGCTAGAAGCAATGAATACGGAAGAGAAGAAAAGAAAGAAAGTCGAGGAACGTCAATAACTTACGTTCTTCTTTGAGAATCTTAAGGGATGAACTGTTGGGACTGAAAAGGCCAGACAACAGCGTGGCAGAAGCTACTCTAGAACGTAAAAATTTAAGGAGTCCTCCTTCATGCCTGCATGCAACTCACAATAAGAGTAAAGACAATATTTTTCAAAACTCAGGTATTAATTAACAAAATTGCCACAGTATAGCACATGTATCTGCAAAGCAAGTCCTCTTGACATTCATTAGTTGCACCAAATGAGACATCCAATCACTAAATGTTAGCACTCCTCCTAATGATCAGCATATTAGTACTGATCAGCATACTAGTCCATAGGGGTATGATGGGGAAGGAAAC
>JANIHZ010000009.1:32532584-32544725 GCA_027478365.1 Erythroxylum rufum | reverse complement strand
GTATGAATGATTTCTGAAGGCAATGTGTATTAAATGTACTATATGAAATGACTAATTAAGTGCATGTGATTCATTATGACTGTTAATGAACTGAAGTGAATTATGTGAATTGCATGTGTTGTGGGATGAGTGAGTCATCGATAATGATCACTCATTGAGTTCGAAAAACTCACCCAAAATTTGCTAATATTTTTCAGGATCAGAATTGCACTCCGTTAGACCAACGGGAGTATACTTACAGCATACAAGTGAAGGATTGAGGTCGGGATCAGTTCGCGCCTGCATTTGTGTTTTCCCTATGTTGTATTGAATTGTATATTCCGCAAACTTCTGTATAAATATGTATTTTCGAAATGGCTGAAGATTTTTGAATATTGTGCTATGATTTCAAAAAAAAAGTATACCGAATTCTGAGCGATTGAGTGTTTAGCACGCCACCCTCGCGGGGCACGAACTTGGATATCACCATCGATGTCAGGTTCGGGTCATTGCGGGAGTGGGGTGCTACAGATTGACCTTGTACCTATGTCATTTAGACGCATACAGTTTAATACAGCTATATATAAAGTTTGACATGACATAGGGGGATATAAGTTTTTAATCCTATAAGGGTTCTTTAATGCAGTTTAGAATTCAGTTGGATAATATAAAGGTTTTCTCTAATGTTATTTAGAATTTGGTGAGAGAAAATAGGATTTCTCTAATGCAGTTTAGCACAAAGCTGGAGAAATCAAAAGACCTACAAACGAAGATGATACAATTTAGATCATAAAGGTATCATCGTAGTTTGCGACATTCCATTTTCCCATTCATATTAGTGGGGTATTAGGTATTCGTGATTGTATTGGATCTGTGTCACATAGGACACATGTATCTGATGCTTTTCGGTACCGAAAGCCTTGCAGGACAGAATGATGGACTTTCATTATCTTTGAATCAAATGTTTTGTTTTCAAAACTCAGTCGACTATACAGTAGCATGACTTAACTAGATTTTAAAATTGTTTTTAAACTAAAGTCTACTGCAATTAATGATAGTCCAAAAGGGAGATTGTAAGACATTTTTGTCCTTAGGGACAATTTTGTTCATGTCTCATTAAGTTGGACTAACATTAATTGCAATGTCGTTTTTAAATAAATTATCGGTTAAGTTACGTCATTTGATCCTGATAAAGATAATAAAGTGACCCAATAAATGATCTAGATTAATAGGTCGAAGTCTGGGTGAAAAATGGATCCCGATTAGTGTGAACTAGGTCCATATCGGCCTTATGATGGGAAAACCCGATATGGAAGCTATATAAAGGTTAAGGTCTCCTGCAGTTACTCAGATAACGTTCACACGCATAAGGATTCCTGACCTGTTAGGGAAGCTCAAAACTTGAGCAAACTATAGAAAGGCCTTGCCCGTGAGTCGGCGAACACTTTCCGTTAAAGGCCTCAGGAGATTCGGAGACATTTGGAGTTAGGAATTGGCATCGAAATCAGAGATGGAACTGAAATCCAGGTATTTCGCATTACCTTCGTTTTTAATCCTTTCACAGGACCCTAAGGTATGTAATAAAGAACCCACTATGTACTAACATCCTTTGCTCCAAGTGAGATGCACTCCAAGGTATCCACCAAAGATCGATTAGAAGACCAAAAGGTTCCTAAAGTTAGATGGTGCTTCAATAGGTTATCGTTGATCCTAAAATCTCTAAAAATAAACCATTTAAATGGAGATTTATTGTTTAATACATAAGGTAAATGGCAAAGCTTTTGGTTCTTATAAGAAAGATGAAAAAAATTCACAGCTTAGAGGGAGACAAAAGAGAGAAGGAAAAAAAAGATAAAAACATTCGGAAGAAGAAGAAGAAATATGGCCGCTGGAAAAACCCCACTAAAGTGCATGAAAAATCCTCTTACTTTTGGACAAATTAGGGCTAATTAAAAGCCCTTTTAATTGTCCAAAAACCCCTTATTAATAAAGCCAAAAACAAAGTGAAAATGGCAACTTGGTCATAATGCTTTAAATATATCTTTATTCTAATTTCAAGGACAACTTATGTTTTTATAAGGTTGGCCATATGAATACTGATTTAAAAAAAACACTTTGCCATTTATCTTATATTTCAAAATAATTTAAACATTTGACCCAATTGCCATATAACTATACCATATAATTATATGTATTATTTTGTTAAGCAATAAATTAATATGCCATGTCATACATATCAAACAAATTTATCTAGGATTAAATTTGTTATCTAATAACATTTATTCTAATACCATATGACGACCAAAATAATTGTAACACTTATAGTTAATTTTATTGTCATATTCATATCTCCATACGATATACTAGAATAATTATCTTTTTCTAATCAAATCTTTTCTGGTGTGACCCATTGGATCTATATCATGTTGACAACAAAATTAAAACTCGTTTTAATTCTATACATCAAAGGCGGTATCTAGCAAAATGCATCATAATTACCCAAATAACATAGATGATAACTATCATACACAAATCATGATCCCGAAGCAATAATTGGCAGTGTCAATTCTCTTGTCTCATAATATCCTAAACAAATGCAAGATTGGAACATGTCATTCTTGCCAATTTACTCCTTTTTTATTTCCAAAGTAAATCGTAAATATGATTAGCTCCTTAATCATGTTGCACGCATACAATATTACTTTATCAAGGGCCCATAGACATTATCACTCATATCATATATGAGGGACAACAGTATTCTTGATGAACATTTATCCCATAAGTTATACATACTGTGGCATTATTTGTATAGCTACCTATTACGGTTAGTGTTAGACAATGCCAACAAATACACATTTCTCATGTAAGAAATTGAATGTCTCATACCATAGAATTCAACACACATATGAAACATTATTGACATAAACACAATCCTAATAATGTTTCATTTGGTGTCTATCGGATACCATAATATCAATTATATAACTGTGTGATTAAACCGACAACTCCTTATCAAATGGCTTGTAGAACATCACCATCATTTAATCCACATACTAATCTTTTAGTGGTCAATTAATATTCCATGTTAATTACCAAGATTAGAGACATTTCAGAGTAATCATTTGTAATACCCATATTACCCCTGGGAGGATAGGTAGATGCCAAACAAAACATAATCACAATAATCCAAAACATACTAAACATTCCTTATATTCATTTCCAAAAACTCAAGCAACATATATTACCTTTCATTAAAATTTGTTTTTAAACATAACATACTAAACATATTGTACTTATCCAAATACATGCCATAATTTCAAAAGCCAACCTATACAACGTTTATGACAAATCACTTACAGGATATTACAAACCTTATCCACAAATATACAAAATGTCTCATTACATTGAAATACAACTCAAACTTAAACACAAACAAAGACTCAAACAAAAACAACTTCTAAAATAGAACACATTCTTCTTGGCCACTGTGGTTGTCTTTGTCCCAGTCTTAAATCTTCTTATCAAAACCTACACGAAGACAAAACCATCATTCTAAGCACATAGCTTAGTGGGGAAATAACTAAACAAGATATAATTTGGCGATTGTTTCTAACAGTTGTCTATCATTCATATATATAGAATCAGATCAAATCACATACAACCTTTAATTGTTCAAATTAAAGAACAGTCTAACATTATTTACAACAGAGCAAAATATAACTTATCAGAACATGATATACTTGCTTCAAAACAAAACTTACAAGTATTCAAACAAAATACCATAATATCAAAACAGAACTTTAAAGTATCAGAACAGAACTTGATTGTATCAAAATAGAACTTGATTATATTATAATAGAATTTTAGTTGTATCAGAACCGAACTTAGCTTATTTCAGAATTGAACATATATCATAACACAAAACAAGTTAGCTTGCTAATCCTTTTGACAAAAGTGGGTAACGGGATCGGAACAGAAGATACCATGATTGGTATCTGAAACAGAAGAGATTAATATCACTAAATTAGGGGACACCATAGTGTCGATAATTAGGGGACACCGTAGTGTCAAGTTACTGGAGTAGCTGCAGACCCTTCTAGGCATGCCTATTTACCCACAACTAGGACTTGGCATTTTTCAAAACAAAACATGTATCATTTCAAAATTCTCATGTAAAAGATATATTGCATATCTTATGACTTATTCCATTTTGCTTACATTGAATATTTTCATTCACATTTAATCAAACTTAACATGCCTTATGAACATAACATTTGTAATAATCCACCAATGAATACATTAAGTAATTACACATTACATGTAGTCACATAAGTTACTAATTCACAACTAACACATTACTCTTGTTCTTTAAATCACATTAGCATTCTTAAGTATACTTCATCTCTTTAACAACTTATAAGTTCCAAAATTAGATACTTTGATATCTAATAACACCTTCCTTAAGTTATTACTTGAATTAAAAATCCAAATCTTATTCAACCTTTAATTAAACTATTCCACATCAAATTAGGTTCATATTTAATCTCAATTAAGTCCATATAAACCATTATTAAATACCTTAACCTTACATAGTCCAATAATTGTCTAAAACCAACATTTTCTACTTCCTAAGTACTTCCCATGACCATGGGATTAAGCCTTATAAATCCCATGATTGTGGGATGACGGTTCGCTCACCCACAGCCTTTATTTTGTTTCCAAAACTTGACTTCTTCACTTCCATTCGACACACCTTCACCAAAGTCCATCAATTTCATTTCAATTCTACCTTATTCATGCTTCAATACATCATGAAATTCATTTCCAAACCAATTAAAAAATCATTCATAAGGTAGCTCATAATCAATAATCTTTCATGCATAAAAATCCAAAGCAAATGCTATCAACAACTATCATGTTCCAGACCTCAATTCATCATCAATTCAATACATATTCTATCCATTTCAAACATCACATATTTAATAACACAACATGCTATCAAGTTTGGAATTCCCTTATCTTCTTAATTTCAAAGAACAACTCCAAAGAAGCGAGTTAACTAGTCTTCCAAGCAACCGTACACAACTCCTAGAACAAGGTGCAAATTTCAGCACCATTAAAGCAATAACACAGAAAATAGAAAGACTTACTTCTTGGTGCAGTAACTTACAAAGATTCCAAGTGAAGATGATCCAACATCAAGAAAAATTCTAGAAGTTGAGAGGAAGTAGAGTTTTAGTAGTGAATGAACAAGGAGAATGAAGAGTTACAACAGAAACTAGCCAATGCATAAGGTCGTGCCATGTGTAAGATGATTCATCTTGCTCTAAGGACGCTTGTTACATAAGGACTTAAGCCACATGTCCTCTCCCTAGCTAGCATACATGTTCTTCTATGAGGCTACCAATTGTCACAATTTAATTAGGCCACTTTTCACTTAACCAATGTTACCAAATGCCAATGCATCAACTATGCCAAATGTCACTAACTTATAGGCCTAGTCATTTCAATTTTCATGTAAAATTTATCTTGCCACGTGACAATTTTTCTAGTCCAAATGTACATTTTAATACCTCAATTCTCTAAAGATATTAATTAATTACAAATCACTAAGTATGATCCATTAAACCAAAATTCAAGTCATATGCAATTCTCAATCATCTCATAATTTTTAACACCTATCATACATGTACTTTCATGAACGTGTAACATTCCAACTAGGGTATAATTTATGAACATAACTATTAGAATACAACAACTAATGATTGGCTTCTAGATCATAAAACCAACAAGGAGATCCCCCTATTTGTGAACTCTGGCAGCGTTAAAGAATTTGGTTAGACTTCCATTGATCATCACAAATAATGTAGTAAAGGAGATGCATTCTTTTAACCATTTAATAAAGATTTCAATGAACCCATAAGCATGTATCATTTTCCACATAAAATCCCAGCTTACACTGTTGACTGCCTTGTGAATATCTATTTTCATTGTGCAATTGAGAGAGAAGTTAGCTCTAGAGTTTCTCTTTAATAGTTCTTGAATAATAAAAGCATTGTCACCAATGTGTCTGTCACTAATAAAAGCACCTTAATTTCTCACTAATCAAAGAGGCCATTTCTTTCTTCAATCTAGTTGCTAGGATTTTGGAGATAATTTTATAAAGGAAGTTGGTGCAAGTTATAGGTCTAAAGTCTCCAAAGTTTGAGGGATTAAGACCTTTGAGGATTAAGCAAAGAAAAGTTCAATTGATTTCCTTGAGGATTACTACCTTTGTGAAGAATTCATGGACTACCTTTTTCACAAAATTACCAATGATGTACCAGGATTTTTGGAAAAAAAAAACCTTTGAATCCATCTGGCCCTAAGGCCTTCATACCATCCATTTCACATACAACTCTCTTAATTTCATTGTTGTCAACATTTTTGGTTAAAAAAGCCAAATCTTGAGGAGAAACACACTTTAAAGCAAGATTGCACAGATCATTGAGTGAAGTAGTTGAAGGGTTTGGTGTGCCAAGGATGGAATCAAAATACTTTATTATTTCCTCTTGTATTTCCTAGTTTTTCAAAAGTGTTGATCCCTCTTTGGAAGTGATTGAGTAAACTTTGTGGTTTTTCCTTGCTAGAATAGACTTGAAGAAGAAGCTAGTGCAATTATTACCATCTTTGAGCCAATTCTCTCTAGCTCTTTGTTACAGCAAAGAATGGTGGTTTTTTTATAGCTTGCACGTATTTAGAAAGAGGTAGTTTCTTGGTATCCTGCAGCATTTGATCATCTGTTTTGAGGCTATCTTATTTTAAATGTCTTCAAGTTCCAATATGGTAAAGTTGATAGTAGATAAGGTGGATAAAAGTTCTATTGATTTCCTTAAGGATTACTCCCTTTGTGAAGAATTCATGGACTACCTTTTTCACAAAATTCCCAATGATGTTCTAGGATTTTTGGAAAAAAAAAAACCATTGAAGCCATTAGGCCATAAGGCCTTTATACCATCCATTTCAAATATAGCCCTCTCAATTTCATTGTCGTCAACAGTTTTGGTTAAAAAAGCTAGATCTTGAGGAGAAATCTGCTTCAAAGTATGATTGTACAGATCATTGAATGAAGCACTTGAAGGGCTTGGTGTGCCAAGGATGGAATCAAAATATCGTATTGCTTCCTCTTATATTTCCTAGTTTTTCTGAAGTGTCGATCCCTCTTTGGAAGTGATTGAGTAAACTTTGTTGTGGTTTTTCCTTGCTAGAATAGACTTGGAAGAAGAAGCTAGTGCAATTATCACCATCTTTGAGCCAATTTTCTCTAGCTCTTTGTTATAGCAAAGAATGGTGGTTTTTTTATAGCTTGCATATATTTAGAAATAGCTAGTTTCTCGGTATCTAGCAGCATTTGATCATCTGGTTTTGAGATTATCTTAGTTTGAATGTCTTCAAGTTATAATATGGTACAGTTGATAGTAGATAAGGTGGATCCTTTTAATAATTGTAACAGTTTGAGCTTATTTTTTAAATAATTTCCAGCTTTTATACACAACTGAATTGCTTGGTCCCAGCACAATGGTAGTTTGTTCCCTTTTTTGCAAGCTTAAGAGAAACTTGATGCATTGATAAGTTAGTTGTTAAATTTAAAAAGGTGATTCATGACATTTTTCTGAAACAAATTATCAATTATAATTTGGGTATGATTTAGTCTTTGAATTTGGCTACGTTGTTAGGAATTTGGTTTAACCATAAATCATTGACTAGTGCACGGTCCAGCTTCTTCCTGATATACTAGCTTGAGTTATGTTGGACCAAGTAAACGTATATCCCACAAAGTTGAGATCCATTACCCCTAACTCTTGAACACATTCCTTGAAGTCAGCTGAGTAGTTCTTTAAGTTGTAATGTCTTTGAGCATCTAAAATGTGGAGGATTGATTTGAAATCCCCGCATATCATCCATGGTTTTATGATGTTGTTACTGACAATTCTTAGGTTGTTCCATAAACATTTTATTTGAAATTCAAATTTACTCACATATATGAAGGATATATTCATATCAACATTTTCCTATAAGAAGAAAATATTAAGATGCATACTTGCTCATTGGAATCCAGCAGATCTACTTTGATCTCATCATTTTTGAAGCATATGATGATTCTTCCAAAAGCATGATGATTGTGATTTTTGAGCATCTTCCATTGAGAGCCCATAATGTTTAACTTGACCATGCTTTTTTAGCGTACTTTGGTTTCAAGTAAGGCTACTAAGAGCGGTTTCTCTCTATTAACAAAAGTCCCCTAAAGCTAAAAGCTTGGAGGGAGAATTTATTCCTAGAACATTCCAAGAAATGATTGGCATATTAAGAGAATTGGCCTTTAGAGCTTTTCCCCTTGCCCCTATGTGATCTTCTTCTCTCTATTGTTAGGAATTCCTTAGCTATTGATTTTTCTTTTGTAGTTCAAATAGGTGTTGCAGAGACTTCAAGATTTATTATTGCAATAGCAGGTATTACAGAATCTGACTTGTTGGAGTTTGCAATACCCTTTGGTGGGTGGTTCCCTCCTTCAACAATATCATATTTTGTTGGTTTATGCCTAGGATTTGTTTTTTGATGTTCATTGTTGTTGTTTATAAGATCGTTGTTACTTCTATTTTCAAGTTTGGTTATCCTTCTTAAAGGTAGTGTTTGAGCTTTCTCCATTTAGCATATCAAATACCTCTATTAAAGTACTTTTAGAACTGGAATTGGCATGGAAGTTTTCATCACATTGATTCTAGCTTCCTCCTTATTGCTAACTACTCTTTCAATAGCTAAAATATTATTTTCTATAAGTTTCATGTGCTACTCTACCTCTTCAGTCCCTGTAAGCTCCTAGCAACTTCCAGTTTTGAAAGTTTTCCCAGTGGTTCTCCAAACCTTCCCTTGTGACTTGGAAGGTGGCTTCCAATGGTATGAGATAGAAATTGTATCTTCCCACAGTTTGTTGTCTTCACCCAATCTTATAATATTTATTTCATTAAGGAAATCCTTCGAGATTTTGATACTTACACAAATTCTAGCATATCTTATCCTCCTTTTCTTAGCAGTATTTTCATCCATGCATATGGGTTTCCCAATGTGGCTGGCTAAAGAACATAACCCCTTAGTAATTTAGCATTCAAGGGGTACCTATAGAAATTCATCCATAACGGAATGCTTTAAATCTTGATAGTTTCTATCCTTAAACTGGGCTGCCAGATTTGTAAGAAAATGGGTTGGTTTCCTAGGTGCCATGGACCCTCTTCGAGTAGTCTATGAGCTTTAGAAACTGAGGAGAAAGTGAATAGAATGAGGTTGTATTATGAAAGTAATACTTCTTTTAAACCTTTTTTTCCATAGTTTGTTAGCCCATCGTTGGATGATTGAAAAAGTTGGCCATTGATCAAAGAAAAATCCAACAATTGTGGACTCCTAACCACGTGTTCCTTCTTTTAGAGTTTCAATCTTAGGGAAGACAATAAGTTTCCCATCCATTTCTTGCAGTAGACTAAAGGACAAACTTGTTGTGAGGTTAAGTCCTAGCACTTGCTTCCATATTTTTTGGAAAGAATGCAGGTTAGGGGGAGAGGAAGGTTTAGGTGTGAAGGATGGAAAAGGTGGAAATTCAGTCTTGTTTTGTGTTAGAGTGATAAGCATTATGCTTGAAATGGAAAAAAGAAACTTTGCAGTGAGGAAAGCAGAAAAAAGTAGTTAAAAGACAATAAAGAAGAAGCAAGGCGGGAAAGGGTTATTTGGTGGGAAGTACTATTACGCCATTGCTTGAAGGAAAAACTAGAAGCAAGCGAGGTGTAGGATGTAAGGGGATGAAGGTGAAGATGACTTGAAGATGAGAAGTAGGCAGACAAGAGATTGAATGAAATTAAAACATACTAGTGTCGCACCTAGAGAGAGGTAGGAGAAACTCTCTCTAACCTATTTTCAAATTCTAGTGGCTCCTCCTGAATCAAAGAGTCTTCGCCTCAATTCCTTGAGCTTATTTATTTACTCTCTTATTCTCGCTGCACTTAATCCTTCATCTATAATTCTAAAGCATGGTTCATAAGTTTTAACCTTTTATTGTTATCATTCTTCAATGATGCACTATTTCCAATTGTTAAATATTGATTAGCAAGAAGTTTTAAATGGTTGAGTGAGCCATAAAAAATGGAGATTTGGCTTTGTTTAGGGCGAGTGAGGAAGGAAAATGATGGAGGGTGGTTGGAGACGTTTTTGCTGAAGGAGCACTTGACCCAAATAAGATCGTTATTGCTGACAACAACTAAGAGTAATGTCTGGAGAGGTAAGCTCAAACAGTTGGAGATGATGTTGCTAATATTGGTTTATATCCTACAGTTAATCGATTGGTTGTAGTTAAATCTTTATCTTATATATTTAAATGTATATAATAAATTTCATAATATAATTACACATTGTAAATGAAATTATGATGATTATAATTATGAGCTTCATATTGCATTTTTCATATTATCCCTAAATTATTCTTAGTTATTGTTCTATAATGTAAAAAGACTAACATATTTTATGTTTTCCTTATGAAAGAAGTAGTCGATCTCATAAGCTAAAGTATGAAGATACTTAAACGAGCATATGGGTGTTTGTTAAAGAACAAGTTCACTGAATTAACTCCATATAAGAAACCTATTAGGAACATTAGTTGTATGCTTATGGAAATTCTCACTATGATAATTGTATAAGTGATTCTTTGAGTTTAGATCTCTAAAGTTATCTTGTATAAGGATTGCTATATTTTGATACCACTTATGACTTATTACAATCGAGGATGGCTCAGTCGATAGTTATTGGATGTAGCATAAATTTTATGGAAATAGTTGAGTGATTAAGATAGTATTAATCACCCTAAAGTAATTAAAGATAATGTTTCATTGTTCTTTATTAGTATTGATCCATGAAATCTTTGGCCAATGTGAAATGATATTCTATAAATAATTTACAACAGTCATTAAATGAATCAATAGCTAATGGTGGACAACTAATATGATTGGGCTTAAAATAGAGTAGACATTAATTTCATGTTTTGTGTCTAATTGAAACATTAAGTGATGAAAAGATTGAATTATGTATAAAGTCATACAAGAAAAGGTTAGTCAAAACCACTTTGACATTCCTAAATATTTGGGTGGTTATGATGCATTGCTATATGTCAATTTTAATCTATAAATATAAATTATTTAATTAGAGAATTAAAGATAAATTAAAGGAGTTTAATATATCTAACTTTAAATGTAATTTAGGGTTATAGTTCGTATCTATTGTCAACATATTAGGGAATCTAATGGGTCACACATAAAAAATAAATTGAAGAGAGCAAAGATATTTTAATCGAGTTGGACTTGATTGCAACGTTTGAGAAACTCTATGATTAAATATGAGATATTTAATAAATAAAGATCAATATGAGATAGTGGATTTGTTTGAAAAAACTGATATCTAATTAGAATTATTTATAATTCTAATTAGAGTTTAATTAAAATTAGAATGTAATTTCAGTTAAATTACTAAAAAATCCAAAACCTATTATAAATAGGTTTAAGCTCTAATGGAGCTAGCACTTATTGCCTAACCCTCTCTACAATAGTTACAAAGTTCCCTTAACCTGTTCTGTGGATACCATTAAAGACTAGACCTTTATGTAGTTATGGTGGTTGAGATGAGCCAGTTTCATAAACAATTCGAGGGATATGATAAGAAAATGATCAAGCTTCATAATAAGATACGAATTAAGATTCATCCTTTATTATGATTTAATTGTTATTTTTTATAAAATCTAAAGTGATCTTGATTTTGAGAAATCAAAATTCGAAAACATTTTGTAATTATTCCATTATGAACAAGATTGGATCTTGAACTAATTTTTCAGCAGTGTTGCTAATGCCGACTTTAATTTTATAATGTCATTAAATTAGATGATTGTTATTTATCTTAAATTTTGGAATTGAATTTACAAACTCTAAGACCTAAAATCACAGTATGATTGTAATTTGAGAAACCTAAAATGTTGGACCCCGAATTTTTTTTTATATTTCTTTAATATTTATTTATTTTTATTTATTTATTCTTGATTTATTTATTTATTTGTCTACCTTAATTATTTTTATTGTTACCTTAATTGTTTTAATT
>JANIHZ010000009.1:32487991-32498875 GCA_027478365.1 Erythroxylum rufum | reverse complement strand
AAAATATATTCAAGATTAAATAAATTAAACTTATTTAATTTATCTTTAAATATATAGTTAATTTATTTATATTTTTATATAAGAATTAAGATTTGTTAACACTTCATGACAACCCAAATTTTTAATAATGTCAAAGTAGTTTTGACTAATCTTTCTATGTATGTTTTTTTTATAATTCAGCAATTTCATCACACAATATTCCTATAAGACATAGTGTATGGAAATAATATCTACTTTATTTGGCTATAATAATATTAGTTCTTAACCATTAGTAATTGATTATATTAATGACATTTGTACACCTTTTACAAATTGTCATATTACTTTGATCAAGAATTTCATGAATCAATACTAATCAACAACAATGAAACATTCTCTCTAATCACTTTATAGTAATGAATCTTATATTGATCTCCATCTCCATATAGTTTATGCTATATCCAATATCTACTGAAGTACTCTTGATTAGAATAGGTCATAAGTAGTATCAAAACATAACAATCCTTAAACGAGATACTTTAGTACTCTCAAGTCAAAGGATCACTTATATAATCATCACAATATGAATTTCCATAAATATATAAGTAATTTACTTAAGAATCTCCATATTTTAGTCTATGAGATCAATCACTTCCTTTATAAGGAAGAAATATAATGTATGCTAGTCTTTTTCACGTTCTATTAACGTCCAAGCTTAATATAATATATACATGAATGTAATATAAATATTAATTTCATTTACAATATATATTTAAATCTTATAGACTTAATCATATAAATCTAAATGTTATAAAATAAAAATGTCTTTACATAATTATATCATTAAATTGCTACCAACCGATTAATTATTCAAGACATGAGCTATCAAATTGTTTTGTTTTATATAAGGTGTAGTTCAAATTAATTGTAATAAGTCAAGAACATTACATATAAGCGAACTTCTTTTTGTTAATACTTTAATTGCTTTAATTGTAAGATTTGGATTTATTTGTTTTAACAAATAAGAAAATCTCTCTTAAGTCATATTTTCTTTGAAATTTTTAATTACATTAAATTGAAGAAAAAACATATGTCAAGTCAAAGAGATAAATTTCCTCCTTTTATTTGATAATTTATTTAAAAGAAAGGCACGACCCTAACAGGGGTAAGCAACGACTTGGCTTGGTGCTGGAGTTCACAAAAAATATAGTTGTCTCGGTTCCAATGAAACTATTAAATGTTGGACAATTTTATCCTTCCCCATAATATTGGACAACTATTAATTGTATTTTTTGATTTTTCAATAACTTATCGGTTAAGTTATGTAACTTGAACTAGAAAAAGGTAATAAAGTGGCCCAATAAATGATCTAAATTAATGGGTCAAAGTCTAGGAGGAAAATGGATACTGATTAGTATGGACCGGACCCATATCGAGCTTGTGATGGGGAAGCTTGATATGGAAGCCATATTTAAAAGTTAAGGTCTCCTGCAGTTGCTCATATAATTTGTAAGCATACAGATCCTCTGACCCGTTAAGAGTGCTTACATCTTGAGAAAACTATAGAAAGGTAATAACCGTGTGTACGTGAATGTTTTCCATGAAGGTCCCGAGAGATTGGAGCTCGTTTTGGCCTCAAAAATTGCTTCAGAAAATCAAATGGAACCGAAATTAGGTATTCCACATTTCCTTCATTTTTAACCCTTTCATGAACAATTTGAGACATGTAATAAGGTCTATCCTACATGTTACATGTGGTATCAGAGCGGTTATATGATCGGGTTGCCCGAAATGAAGGTTTGTTTGTTTTCATTCATTATGGTTTTCATCAATTTTTGATTCGTTTTTCAGTTTTTTACATATATGATTACGTAAAAGTGGTATACATAAGGCTAGCTATGAAAAAACAAGACAAAAATGGGCTAAAAAGGATGAAAAATAGGTTCCAAGATCACCAGAAATCGCCCTTCCAATCGGAGGGTGATAGCAATGTTAGGCGCGTGTGCCTGATGGTGCTACAGTACTGCCATTGGGTGGTTAAAGTTGGTGCGTGCATCCACTCACTTTTCCTATTTAGCTTCATCACTCGAATATTTTCTTCCACTTGACTATAGTCAATGGAATCAATCGGTCTTTTAAGTACTTATTCTGATATCACACTATCTTAATCGTTTCTTCAATATATTTCATTTTACTCACAATTGCACTTCCGGTATCAATAACACATATATAGGATTATAATGATATTTCCTAAACATATCCATGTAACACTGTGTGAATCTGAAACATCTTTTATTAGTATTACTAACTCATAAGTCAATGGTCCTATGCTCTCAATAACTTCATATGGACTATTACAATTCGAGCTTAGTTTGTCCTTTTTCCTAACTTGAGCACACCATGCCAAGGTGATACTCTCATAAACAATTCATCTTTCTCTTGATAATTCACATCTCTTCAATGTTAATACACTTAACTCTTATGTCTATCTCATTATATTCCATATCTTTAGTGTTGATCCACCTAACTAATTTATCTTTCTTGAATCACTTAATTTCTAGCATAGATCAATTTTACTTATCGACAGTGTCTTGAATCAATTCTAGCCTTCAACTATTTTAGGCCTTACTCATCCCAATATAAAGGTAGAAGACTCTTTCTGTCATATAACGCCGCATACAGTATTATAACGATATGACTGTGATAATGATTATTATGTGTAAAAGTCAATTAAAACTGTACATTGACTTCTTGTTCCTATGAAATCCAAAACATAAGCTTTAAGCATATCTCCAATAGTTAAGACTGTTGACAACTCATACATACAGTCACTTGCTTCTACATCCTTAGCTGTTAAATGTTATTCCGGCATATTCTTACTAGGATGTATAACATAGGTTACTATTTGTACTTTCTTTAATAATCTCTTTACTCAATCATCTATATCGAGTACTCATACTTTTTACTACAATCACAAAATATCATTTTTCCTATTAAACTTAAAATCTGGATTCATTTTCAATTCTTAATAAGATTCAAAATTCTGAATCCTCATATCGGACTTTACTAGTCATTTCATGTGAAACTGATCTTAAATTTCACTGCAGTAAATAATACTTCATTTTGCCCCAAATTCAATTCAACATTCTATGCTCTTTATTGCACTAGGTTTGGTAACCTGAATATCTAGATTTGTGCTATTCTATTATTGAATTTTCTGTTCAATGCATTAAATACACACTAGCTTTACCAGGATAGTACTCATTTGTACAATTATAATCTCTCAGTAATTCTATCCATTGTCTTGGTCTTATATTCAATCCTTTTAAACTCAATAATTACCTCAAACTTAAATGATCTGTATATTTATATATATCCAAAAAGTTTCACCGTACATATAATGTCTCCAAGCTTTCAAAGCAATTACTATTACAACAAATTCTAAATCATGTATCAAATAATGAACTCATAAGAATTTAATTGTCTCTATGCATACAAAATCACTTTATTAAGATGCAATAGTAGATTGCATCTTAATCTCTGGTACAAAACATCATTGTATACTACAAAATCTCCAAATCTAAACGATATAATTAACATCGGTGTTGTAATCAATCGGTATTTTAATTCCTTAAAACTATTTTTACAATCATCAGTCCATATGATTTACACGTTTTTTCCTCAGACATTTTTGTTAAAGGGCTAAGATCAATAAAAAATCCTTAACAGTCTTTGGTAGTACCCAATATATAACTAGTTCTAAAAAACTCCAGATCTTTTATATTTTCCTTGGAGTTTCTCACTTCATCATTACCTCTATTTTCTTTGGGTCTCCCAATATGCCATGCTCATATGCTATATAACCTAAAATTTTATTTTATCAAGCTAAAAGTCACCCTTATTGAACTTGGCATATAATTGTTTCTCCTTCATGATATATAAGATTTACCTCAATATTCAAAATATTCTTCACAACTTTTCGAATACATTCAATATATCATCTATGATCATAGTCACTAATTGATCCAAGCAAAAATTGGGACACTTTATTCTTCAATACCATAATACTGTCGGGGGAATTTGTTAACTCCAATAGATATTTCCAAAACTCAATGTGCCCATAATTAGTTATCGTAATTCCTTAAGTAACTAATTCCTCAATGAGGTAATATTATCTCATGTTATTTTCAGTTTCCCAATTGATTTCTTTTCTCAAATGATTTTCTCCATTCATTTGATTTCCTCTAATTTTCTCATTGACTTATTCTAATGCCTGTTCATTCATACTACTTTCTCCACACATTTTAATTTATTTACTATCTTAACTTCCCGAGTTGGTATCACATTCTTCAAATCTAATTTGTATTTCCTAAACATATTTACATAGAATATAGTGTGGACCTAAGTTCTCCTCACGTTAGCAATAATGTCTCCTCAAATTTCAAGAATCCAATCACATAGTTGGATACTTTTCATTAAACAAATTGCATACACTCTCAATAACATATTCTACCTGATGCTTAAGTCTTAGTTAGAAACGAGACTCCAATATTAACTTCTGATTTGTTCAATTATCGTTCATTCTTAAAAGTAAACCATATGGTGTACTTAACCTAATTCGGTGAAATTCTTCTTCAAAAGGAGATTTCTTGCTACTATCATCTATACTGTTCATGTAATCCTTATCAATCAACTTTTTTCATCATTTCTTATTAGCTATTCTTGGTAACTCAAGAAGATCAATTTCTATCGTTTCTTTCAAGGTCATAATGTTCTATTTACCAAAACTCGATGAAGTAGTAGACATGATTACTATCGGATATGATTAGGTGTGTATCATCAAGGTCATCTCATTCTATTCAGAGATTTATTTTTGACAAATCATCAATTTATAACTTACACTAATGATACTTTGATCTATCCTAGACAACATTTCTCTCTTTATTCTTGCCCACGATCGGGATATCCTTGCCACGATAGTGACAGAAACCTATTTTTGCCAGGCTACCATTATGCCCTACACTTTGTTCCTCATTTCTTCCTTACATTAACACAAATACTAACATCAATCCTACTCCAATTTTCCATATTTTACTTCTTCTAATTCAACATAATTTCATAATAATTCAGCTACCATATTGAGTGCATTAACTCTTCCCATTTGATTCATCATCTTTTTCTTTACCTGATTCATACATAAAATCCCATCTTATATGCATTTTCTTACTTTCTCCTTACTAAATATCATTCATCTCATGTAAAGTCATTTATATCTACTTCATTCCCCTTTTATTTATTTATATTTATTTTTACCTCATTTCTATCTCATCTGCCTATCGTCATTTATTTCATCTTCCACGTATATATCCTTTATCAATTCAGAATTATAGATGCATATTCATCATGAAATTCTGATCTCAATTCCACTAATATATTCGTATGGTGGATCATAACTCTTGTCACATTAATCAAACAACCATTTCAAGTCCAAGTTCAACCTTTCAACGTCATAGAAAATTTTATTTTCTTTCAACTTGGCTTGTACACTTTAAATCTCATCATTCATATTTATATCTCTACTTTCCTTAATCAGCTCATGACAATGTATTCATATCTATTTCACATCTAAGGATATGCCATTACAGTACAATATTGATGTCATATTCGATGATACATCCATAAATACAAATATAGTGAATCTCTATCTATCATATCGAACCATATACTATTTCTCATTTCTAGATATCCACTAGCTTTCATTTTCTTACACTTTGACGGATCATCATTCTTTTTATTATTTCTACTTGCTTAGGCTTTTAAGGAATGTTCATGCGTGTGACTCATGTAAATGCGACTCAGACTGGGGATCAGTTGCTACTACCTACTAGGAATTGTCAAAAATGCATGTAAATTGGCACATATTTCGAAAAAACCCATGTAAAATACTAAATCTAGGCTCTGATACCAAAATGTAGCACCCCACTCTCATAGGGCATATTCCCGAGCATAACAGTGGTATTCAAGAACATATTCTACAAGGGTGGCATGTTAAAATTGTCAAACAATCGAAGCTCCTTACAAAATTTTCAAACATCACACACATATTTAGGAAATCAATAAACAAATTGGGCCTGCTTTATTCATAAACATTTTCATTCACAAGTGTTACTACACTCATTAATCAATCTCCTTTACAAACATTTCCAATTTGGAAAGTCATTACAAAATAGAATTATTCAAATACCCAAGGTACAATATTTGCGGAATACACAATTTGATATAAAAATTAAGAAATTCAAATGTAGACACGAACTGATCCTGACCTCTATGTCTAACTCGAATGCAGTGACTAGACTCCAATTTTTCTAATCGGAGATCTTGTCTAAGCCTAAAAAATATTGAAATTTTTAGGTTGAGATTTGCGAACTCAGTGAGTGGACTATCCTCGATGGCTCACTTAATCATATAACACGTCAATTCATATAATCACATAATTCACATCACTTCATCAATCTGACATGTTGAGTCATATACATTTCATATTCACTTATTTCTCTTTTCACATTCAGAGTAGTCAAACAGTTCATCTTAATCTTTCAAAACATACATATCAATTTTATATGCAATGCCCATGAGACTCATTTTTAATTGTTATTATTGTGACCGAGTACCTATAACTGTCCCGTTTCTATTTTAGTTACCAAGCTCATTGATAACTATCCCGTATTCATTGGGGATATTGAGCTCATTATACTTAGTGAGACTTTGGCTCTTAATCATAATTTGAGCTTTAAGCTCTTTTTCACTTTCTGAGCTTTAAGCTTTTTTTCGATGGCTACTCCGGTCACAACAGCCTTTATGTTGTCATACATTCATGTAATGAAATGCATCAATTCACGTAAGATCAATCAGTCACTTTATTTCACTTTACACATGTTATTTCACATTTCATTAGACCTAAGTTCGTCATTCAATAGTTCTGTTGAGTACACATATTTTTGTTAGATTCATATACAAGGAGCACTTCTTATGTTCTCACATTTATCAAACTCCTCAGACTATTAATGTCCGGAATTGTCTTAATCACATTCACATTCAGTAGTAATTTAATACAGAAATTTAAAATAAAATAAACAAAGAAAATGAGACCATCTAGGTTGACTCACAGTATGCTCCAAATTAGCCTTAGCTTCCATGATCCGGAAACGTATGGATGCAGACATTTTATCCTGCATATCAACATTATGCAATACACACATTGCACACACATTATTAATTTCACAATTACATAAACATTCAATTGTACATATATGTATATGTGTCATGTATAATGCATGTGCAATTTGACTATTCCAGGTATGTTTCCTTAATCATGTCTCTTGATTAATCAAATCTTATCATTTGTATGCATCTAACTTATTCTTAGGATTACACCTCAAAAACACTTGGTTATTCTAATATCATAATTCAATTACTCGTCATTTCTTCTCTAGCAGTATATCCTCTCAAAATATCAAATTCTCATTCATCTTTACTTAATACATATTGCTCATCTCTTTTGAATCACGACTACTATCATATGAACAACTTCATTCCCATTATACTCATGCCTTTGGTACTTTGATATCAACAATTCATTTACTAAGTTATAACATCATCAATGGATCATTCCAACTTTTCTTAGATTTTTAGGTCAATTGTGCATGGTCATTAAGACATGGAAAATGAAGTATTTTGGCAATATATTCTCCTAAATAAATGTTCCTGTATGTATTAAGTTTCTAATGAACTAAATTTCATACAATTCGGTTCAGTATTATACAATTTATACACAAAATACTTCAGATTGTTCTCTCACTGCAACAGCACTCAGTACTCAACTTTGAGTCAAAATTTGAAACTCATAGAGACAGAATTAAAATTTGATTCCTTCATGAACATTATATCATATGTCTCTAGTTTAATCTAAATCAAAAATAATTTCATTTGGATATCTACAAATCAAGATATGGCCAAAATATATATGCCTATTCAGTGAAAATACTACATTTAACAATTTCCAATACACTTCATCATTTTCATCCTAAACTCATCAATCAATCATTATCAATCCTTTCCTAATAAATTCAGATGACCATGAAATTTTTCGGAGAGGAAAAAATGTGTGAACAGTTCGTGGTTCAAATTTCAAGTTAATCGAAGGTCTGGAGAAGAAGTTATGGTTAAAAGGGTTAAGGATGTTCAAAACTATCATATATCTCTGCACTCTCACTGTCATGATCATTCTTATGCACGATCGGGCAATTCCAGTTGATTGTTCACTGTCACGATCGTGCTTGCGCATGATCATGCTTTTCTGGATACCTTATCTCTGTCACGATCATGCACAAACACAATCGTGCATTGCCTGATTTCTCCTAAGCACGATCGTGCAACTCCTCTGAGGTTTCTCATTGTCACGATCGTGCACTGCCTCATTTTTCCTCTTTGCCATAATCGTGCAGCTCTTCTGAGGCTCCCTCTCTATCACGATTGTGTTTATGCATGATCGTGATAGACACAGTGTTTCTGCAGATTTTACAAAACTGCAGATGCATCACTTCTTCCTCTCTTTTGCTTAATCTACCATTTCTAACTTATGTCTTCACTATTTCCTCTTCGTTCTTACTTCCATTTTAGCTCAACTCATTAAAATAAAAATTAAAATCTATGAATGATCATATACATCAAAAAATAGAACATATCGTTTACGCATATTCACCATATTTTCTGCACTTCTTCGTCTTCATCAACACCTTCATTTCATCCCTAACTTATCATTTTAATTCTTCCCATATCATAACATCTCATTACTCCTTTTTCCTTAACTCAGACTCATTTTAGTTCATTTCTAAAATAGCTAAGGAGATTCAGGTATAAGAACTGTGAAAACAAAGCATAAAACACCATTTATCTAACAAATTGTTTTACACTCTTTTTACATCATCATAATGATCTTTCTATTTCAAAAATCATTTGAACAACATCTTATGAAAGGTTAATCATCTCATATGTAGAAATAAGACATTTATATGCACTGTTCATCAATCATGATGCGCATAAAAAATGACCATTAGTCTCACTATTTTGTAATCACGATATTTATTTCATATTCAAACAACTCATGAGAATTTAACATGTTACTTACTTGCTAAAACTCCAAGTTCTTTAAAATCATGTGAACCCTAGCTTTCCATAATACACGATCATCAACAGTCAATGTTGTAGGGTTAGATATTTCAGTGACAGTGAAGAAGATAACAAAAGGAAAATAGCAAGTGAAAGGTAAGAGCAAAGCTTGCATTGTGAGGGTGAGAAAAAACGTGGAAGTGAAGAAGATTGTAGAAGGTGAAGAAAGTCGCAAAGAAGAAGAAGAAAGAAAGATCAAAACAATCAATTTGGTCCTTCTAGTATAATCATGGAATCAATACTAGGCTTGGCAAGTGAAGGGTAAGAAAATTCATGGAAGTGAAGAAGATTGTAAAAGGTGAAGAAAGTCACGAAGAAGAAGAAGAAAGCAAGATCAAAAAAATTAATTTGCTCCTTCTAATATAATCATGGAATCAAAACTAGGCTTGGCAAGTGACACTTGTCACTTGTCCAATTTCTATGAGGTTAAACTAGGTTCTCTTATTTAACTAGTCCAATCATCTCCAATTTCTACTCCAATTTTCTCTCAATTTTCAATGATACTTGTCATTAAATCTCAGCATCATTTATAAAAATTTCCATTGCCATTTGACTCTTATTTCTACTAACATTCATCAATTGACTTGCTACTTGGCATTTTTCCTAGTCCAAAAATACCCTTAATTCCAGAACATTCTCATATTTCACCAAAATTTATAATTCACTACTTATACACACCAACTTAATTTTTAAAACACATAATCCACAATTCATGTTATAATCACAATAAATATCAATTATACCCGGAAAATGTCAAATGAGTGCATGTACAATCATCAAAATGTGTGCAAAACAATCAAATTCATGTGTGTGTATGCTAACATTATGCATAAGTGTGAAATGCATTTTTCTAATCTCATTGATAATTCTCAATTACAGAAATCTAGGGTTTTAACCCTTAGTATAGAAACGGGATGTTACATAAGATGCAGTCTATGAGGTATAATAAGGTATGGGAACTTGTTGATTTACCTCAACATTGCAGGCCTGTTAGTTGCAAGTGGCTATTTAAGACCAAGAAGGACATACAGGGTCAAGTTCAGTAGTTTAGGGCACGTTTGGTTGCCAAGGGATTCACTCAGAGAGAAAGAGTTGACTTCAATATTGCCTTCTCTCCTGTATCCTTGAAGAATACGTTTAGAGTGATTATGGAAATTGTAGCTCATTATGATATGGAGCTACATTAGATGGATGTTAAGATCGCTTTCCTTAATGGTGACCTTTATGAGGAGGTCTATATAGAGCAACCTGAAAGGTTTCAGGATTAAGATGCAACTGACAAAGTTTGTAAGTTGACTAAATCAATATACGGTCTGAATCAAGCTTCTAGACAATGGTACCTAAAGTTTAATGAGGTTTTGACCTCATTCAACTTTGTGAAAAACAAAGTTGAAAGATTCTTATACTATAAGATTAGAGGGAGCAATGTTATCTTTCTATTACTGTACGTGGATGATATCTTGCTTGCGTCAAATAATTTGACGAAATTATTTGAAGTAAAGCAACTTTTGGCCCAACACTTTGAAATGAAGGATTTAGGTGAAACATCTTTTGTCCTCAGTAAGCAAATTCACTGGGACAAATCTCAACATTCATTAAGTGTTGGACCCCGTCTCCGAGGCCCAACATTCCCCGAATATCGGACCCCGGCACCGAGGCCCAACATTCGGATCCACA
>JANIHZ010000009.1:32475287-32487616 GCA_027478365.1 Erythroxylum rufum | reverse complement strand
CCCCCCCCCCCCCCCCCTTTTGGCATTTTTTATCACATATTTGAAACTCTCCCTAAATGAAATAATTTGACATATAATTCACATGAGCAAAGAACTCTCTCTTAATCTAACATCAAGTTCCAAAGAACATCCATCAAATTTCTTTAAGTTCAAGAAACATCCAAAGAAACAATAATGAACAATCATCTAATCATCCAAATTTCTCCCTATTAGGACAAAAAGATGCTAAAAAGCAAGATTAATAGTCATGGAGATACCTTAAAATCTCCCCCTGAATTGAACAGTCACTAAAAATAATTTGATATCTCCCCCTTGGGACAAAATAATGTCAAAACAAGAATGTCTTTAATGCGATCAATCTTAGCGAATAAAGAAGCATAAAAATCAGCCATAGGTGTCGTGAAAGAATCATAAGCATGCAAAAATGACAATTTACTACTAGTCAAAACACTAGTCAACATATCAGTACTCACATTAAAGCCATCCACATACGACTGATCAAATTCAGAAATCTCAAAAATGCATTCAACGAATCATAATCAACTTAACCAATCTCCTCCTCGCATAAACCATATGAACACATATTGCCCAAACTCAAACAACCCACAATATAAAGAGAAACTAGAATAAAACTTGAAAAAGTCTAGATGTTAACTCCTTCGAACCTCCTTTTTTTTTAAGAAACAACATCAAACTATATTTTTAAAATGTAAAGCACACAGTCCTTGTGCCCCTCGAAGAAATTCAAACCTGGGCTTATTCCTTGTCATATTATCTCAGTCATCAATTGTATGGTTGATTTCTTTTTCTGAAGCAACTGACTTATCCTCAGTCTGAACAGTTTCTTCAAAAGCAGCAACTAACTGTGAATCTAGACAATTTCTTATTTTCCTCTTTGTGCTTGTAATTGACCCTTTCTAACCCAAGTATGTTTTGGTAACATGGGTTGCTGCTGGAAATTTAATGGAGAGTGTCTAGATTTTCACATTTGACCCCTTTGAAACATCATTTGTAACAACTTATAACATGTCGGTCCTATGTGTCTAATTACTCCACAAAAATGACATTTAGGTCTGAACCTCAGATTTTTGAGATTTCTCCTTGGACAGATCTGGTCGTACCAATGTTCTCATCATTTGACTTAGAACATTCACCTTTATAGCTAATGCCTTGAAGGTCTCCTTTAGTCTTACCAATTTCCAACAACTGTTCTAATTTTGCTGTACCTCCATTTAGCATTCTTATTCCTTTTTTTGTACTGACCAACTTCAATTTTGTTTCACTAAGCTCATCTAATGTAGACAGCAACTTCTCTAGATCTCGAATGATGTTCTTCATGGAGAGGCTTTCCTTCTTTAGCTTTCATTTTTCTTGCATGTTTACACTCATTTTGCATACATTAATTCAAAGGCTTCATAAATGTCCTCCTTTTTGTCATCTGAACCATTGTCATCACTATCATAATCTGAGATTGAGCTTTGAGTTGATTTGTCTGGGTTTTCTTGGAATTTTCTTATTTACTCACGTTTTTGTCATAAGTTACTTCCTTCTTGATTGTTGTTAAGCAAGCAACTGGACTTTTGCTGTATAAGCAACTAACGCAGCACTACTCACAATATCTTCTTCACTACCATATTCACTTTCAAATTCATTCTCACTTTAAGTGCTCATAAAGGATTTCCCTTTTCTCTTCTTCAAGGTGTTATCACATTCTGCTTGCATATGTTCGAAGCCTTGACACTCATGACATTGAATTCTCTTTGCTTTTCTTTCACCCTTTTGAGTTTTAACTTATTGTTTGAAGTTATTGTTTGATGAACCCCCACCGTTTTGCCTAAATTCAGGTCTGTCCTTTTTCAATCTTTTCAGCTACTTACTGAAATTTCGTGTTAACAATACCAAATCCTCATTCTCGTTGGATTCATCTTCTACATCATTTATACCTTTTTCAGTTTCAACTTGTAGTGCCAATCCTTTGCTCTTTTCTTGTTTTCCCCTCAATAAATTCATTTCAAAATTGGTAAGAATTCCAATTACCTTCTCCAACGACAAGTCATTGATGTCATAAGCCTCCTCGATTGCTGTAATTTTTGGAATAAATCTTGGAGGTAGTGATCTCAGCATCTTCTTTACCAATTTCAGATTAGAGTATTTCTTCCCGAGTTGATTTGCTTAGTTTGCTATATCGTGCAATCTCTCATGGAAGTCTCTAATGGTTTCATTATCATCCATCTTCAGTTCTCCAAACCTCACAGTTAACATCTGAAGTTTTGAGGCTATCACAGATTTTGATCCCTCATGTATAGTCTGCAAATTATCTCACGCTTCTTTAGTTGATTCACAAGTTAATATCATTGAAAAGCGACCTTCATCTATAGCACTAAAGATGGCATGCATGGCTTGAGAATTTCCAAGCGCTTTCTCTTCTTCAGCCCTTGTCCACTTAGATGCATCTTTAAGCATTGCCTTTCCCTTTTTATCAGTCGTCACTGGATGTATACAGTTATTTAAAACCGAATTCTATACTTTTGTCCCTTGTGCCTGAATGAATACTCTCATCTGTGATTTCCACGTAAGATAATTTGAACCATCTAACAACGGTAGCCTGATGATTGATGCCCCTTCTTTTATAGCCATAATTTGAAACAAGGATCTACACTGACTTGATATACCAAGTTTTGATTCTGTAACCCACTCTGATACTAAATGAAAAACCGTAGGGCTGTAGTAGTTTCGCAAACTTTCAGATTTTGCCGCAGTCGTTTCTAGCATAGCCAAAAACCAGATAAATTAAACACTAATATTTGTTAACGTAGTTCGGCACACCTTGCCTACATCTGCGGGGGCCTCGCTTAGCTTAATTCTTTCACTAACGATAATAGTTTTATACAAGGCTTTACTTAGCTGACATCACTCAACCCTTAACACTATCTCTCATCCTCACAACCCGTAAAAAAATTTCACACCCAATAGTATGACTGTCTCGTACTAACCTCAATAAAGGATTTGCTCAAACAATGTTTAATGAAAATGAAATAAAATAAACAACTCAAGTGATTAAACAAAATTCAACATAAACGAAAACACTTGAGATAAAAATCAACTCCCCTAAATATACCATTTTATCAATGAAAGAATGGGAAGTTGTTAACCAAGAAATTTGCTATGAATCTTTGATATAGTCACTGAAACATCCCACGCACAGCAGCCATAAAACATCTCAAATCAACAAACATTTCATCACTAAAATGTTAACCCAATAGAGCTGCAATAACCAAGACAGCTACCGAAGTTTTTCGCACCAAACCAACCACAAAAACAGCAGCTACAAAGTCACTAAAATTTTTGGTATTTTCGCACACCAACACTAAAAACAACATTTACAAAATTACCAAGACAACCCTAAATTATCGTTTAAGGATGGAAGAATACCTTGTTGCAGAAAATCATGCAATCAACCAAAGCCACAACCCCAAAATTACGTGATCTCTTAACAAAAAATTTCAGTAACACCCTGAAAAAGGAGCTACCCAATTGGTCTTAATGGACGTTCAAAACAGAGGAAAATGCAAATGCTAAAATCATCCTAGATCAACAATCACACAATCCTCTGTTGGTTCTTTAAAAACAAAAGAATATACAGTTGCTTAACAAACACATGATATCCACGAAAACCCCCTTCACGATTTTTGGCAATCATTAAAGAAAACATCAATAGAGCATCCCCGTATGTAAGAACAAAGACTTAGATTGCCTAAAGAAATCAATTGGAAGATAGTCACTCACCCAGCCTATAGGGCAATCATCTCCTATTTTTCAATGATGTATTTTTCAGCAATAATCAAAAGAGAACCACCATAAAAGACCCCCGTTGACACATACGTAAGCTAGATAACCTCTTCACAAAGAAGTCTTTTCTTAGTAGAGTGCGTCATTCAGCACACCCATATCTTTTTCAAAATTGGGTCTTAATCCAAGTTAAATAAGAATTGTTGTTTAATCACACCAATAATCCAGCTGTAATTATCAAGTCATATCTCCAAAAAATATGATACCTTAGATAGTCATTATCCCCAAAATAAGTTATTCATTAAATCCTATCTTGATTAGGATTTTAATTTCAATTATCTTTTCTTGAAAGCGTCCGACATAAACATAACTAGGTCAAAACTAGGTCAAATTATCAAATAATGTCCAAAATTAAATAATAAGATATAATCACTTATATCTTAACAAACTCCTTTTCTTGTAATTGTGATGAAATTGGATCCTTGACAGGAGAAGAAACGAGGAGGAAGAACAACCCGAGTTGGAACATGAAGAGGTCAGACAAGGACATGAAAAATAGAGAACAAAACAAAATGAGGAAACAACCTGTTGGATCGCGTATGGTCCGAGTATTCACAATACACTGCGGAAAATACCATACAACAGCATGAAGTATAATCGAAAATACCAAGGATGTACAAAAATACCTTATTTTCGTGGATAGGTTGCTTCTTTTTCGGATTCCAAGACACTGCAAACGCAAATGCCCTCTACCGGTATCTACACGAGTATGCACGATCCGGGCTGCAGCTGTGGTGTGCTAGCACGTCCTGAAACTCTTTCCGAACGCCGCACGATTTTCCTCTCGGATGGTGGCTAGGGTTCCGAACGCCGCACTATTTATAGAGAAACCCTAATCCCATTGAAGCCTAATAAGTTTCGGCCCATTATATCTCATATAATAAAAGCCCAACAACTTAATTCAATCTAGCCTAATAAATATATCCACATATATTTATTCAATGCCTAATAGATTAGGCCCAAGGGAATAAGCCCAAATCACATCACTCTTTGTGTGCGATCCTATAAGCTCATTTGATGTTGGCAATGGGTTTGATCACACTTCAAGGCCCATAAGTCATAAGCAACCTCTACCAAGATATTATGATTACCAAATCAAATGAGGATCGACAATCCGATTTAACCTATAACGATGGTTATAAGCTCAGCCCTTTTGTAACACGATATCAAGATTAATCACAAAGATGGTACATGTCAACCTTTGATTAATCATAGTTTCTTGATCCCTAAGTTGACTGATTATAACAAATGACATTGATGACTCCTCATCAATTCATTTGAGCACGACCATGCATTTCTTTAGTCACACTTGTCAAGAGGCCCAAATGATATCTCTCTCATTTAAGAGAGGTACAAATTCCATCTACGTCAAAATATATTTCCATAATTACTAAGGAAATCTTCAACAGTGTAAAAGAAACAATGATGTACCTTAAAAAAGACATAAGATATAGTGAGATGTGGTATAGGTGTGGAAAACTTGAATTCTCTCACTATCCTAGAACGTTTAAAATAATCAGTTGGGATTTATCAAAAAGGGTTCAGTGGCTCATACAAGCATAAGCAAAAACATGAACATGGGCACAAGTATGGCTAAGGATGATAATGGGTCGAGTCGGGTTAGGCCTGCCTAAACACTAGTCCAATCTAAAGCCCAGTTGGACCCACCCAATTACAAGCTTGGCTCGAAGACCAATTGGGTTTAAGGCACCGAGCATGAGCTCAAGCCCTGGCCCGATCGGCCGTGAGCAACCTAAATCTTAGTTCTGTCTAAAATTTTTATTTTTAATTAAAAATGAAAATTGATGATGTTGTTTTACTTAAAATGACATTATTTTACTTATAACTTTCAGGTTCAGACTTTTGAAGTCCAAAAATTGAAAAAGAAGGTTCAAACTTATCCTGAAGTCTTGTCAAACCAGGTCAGGCTTGGGTTTTATTGTCATCTCTAAGTATGACATGCATGATATGTGACTTATTGTGAAGAGAAGGAACTTATGGGCTTGTAACCATTAATGAGTCCATTTTGGTCCTTGCCTAACAATCATCAACCAGCAACAAGGAACTAGTAGGAAACAAATTTTATTATGTAAAATGGAAGACAAGAGATTCTGATTAGTACACAGGGTGATAAGTTGATGAAGCACAAAATAGGAACACGTAGGAGGAGTTAGTGCTGTAAGAACATGCGGAGATGTCCTTATGATGGTGGATAATTTTGGTGGGATTTTCTTTTAGGCTCAAGGAGGAATGACTCTCTAGAAGCCTAAAGATATATAGTATGATCTAAAAAAACACATGGCACGTATGTTGGGATGTTAAGTGTGAGTAGGAATCCCACATTTGAAAGAGATGGAACTCATGAAGGATATTAAGTGGAAAGGACCCATAAACATAATGCCTTAAGGTTTTGTGTTGAAGTGTGGTGCTAAAACCCATGAGTATGTTCCCACACTAGATCTATGATGATGAACTCACATGAAAGTGTGCTCCCTAGATCCTAATAAGTGGTATCAGAGCCATATTATTTTAAAGATGTCTAATTTTGTTGTTTCAATTACCAAGCTCACAAAAGAAAATCATGATAAGTGGTGTGTGCGTATGAAAGTGATTCTTGGCTCTCAATATGCATCGTAGATAGTAGAACAAGGATATGATGAATCAGAAAATGAAGGAGCTTTGAATCTACAACACAGGAACATATTGCAAAAGAATCATATATTAGATCAACATGCTCTTAGCATCATTCATGCAGCATTGGATGATGAAATGCTTGAAGCAACAAAATCAAATGAAGCCTGGGTGATTCTTCAAAAGACCCATAAAGGAGTTAACAAGGTGAAGAAGGTGCGTCTTCAAACATTGAGAGGAGCATTTGAATCCTTACACTTGAAAGAGACCAAGTCCATCCATAACTATTTCACAAGAGTCTTGGCAACTACCAATCAAAAGAGGAGATATGACGAGCATTTAGAAGATGTTCGTGTTGTGGAGAAAATTATTCGTACTCTTGATTCAAAATTTGATCTTGTTGTCGTGGCTATTAAACAATCTCAAGATTTGGAAGCCATGACTATTGATGAACTACAAGGATCCTTGCAAGCTTATAAAGAAAGATCATAAAAGAAGGAGCCACCAGTTCAAGCCTTTCAAGCAAAGGTCTCTTTGAAAGACAAGAAGCAAGAATCCACTAACTCACAAGGAAGAGGAAAAGGTCATAATCAAGGCTATGAAAGAGGTAGAAATCATCGTGGTTGTGGTCGTGGTCATGGATGAGGCACACATCACTTTAATAGTGAAAAGTCAAGTTAACAATCTCAAAACTCTAGAGGTCTTGGAAGCTTTTAATATAGGAGAGGAGAATAAAGAAGGTATGACAAATCTAATATTCAATGTCATAATTGTAACAAATATGGTCATTATTCTTATGAATGTTGGAGTACTATTAGCAACCAAGGAGAGGCTTATCTTATGGAGATGAAAGAAGAAGAAGAAGAAGAACTACTTTTATTATTGGCTAACAAAGGAGAAGAAAATAAATTCTTATGGTATCTTAACACTGGTGCTAGCAATTATATGAGTAGCAATAAGGAGCTATTCATAGATCTTGATGAGAAGAAAAAAAGGATAAATTATTTTTGGCAACGATTCAAAAGTTTCAATTAAAGGTAAAGGTGATATTCTTATCTTTACAAAAAATGGTGGTCATAGACTTATTTCACAAGTCTATTATGTTCTTTCTTTGAAAGCAAATATCTTGAGTATGAGACAATTGCTATAAAATGGATATGATATATCCATTTAAAAGATGCTTGTTGCACTTTAAGAGATGAAGCACACTACTTAACAGCAAGGTACCTATGTCAAAGAATAGAATGTTCAAGCTCAATGTCAATGTTGATCACCCAAGATGCTTGAAGACACGTGTCAAAGACTTCTCTTAGCTTTGGCATATGAGATTTGGTCATATAAATTTTGGAGGATTAAATTTATTAGCAAAGGAGATTATGGTAAATGGTTTGTCTCTCATTACTCAACCCAATCAATTATATGAAGGGTGTGTTATAGGAAAGCAAGTGAGAAAGCCTTTTTCAAAGGAGTCCAGCACGAGAACCATCAAGCTACTTCAACTTGTTCATGCGGATATTTGTGGTGCAATCAAGCCATCTTCTTATGGTAAAGCAAAATATTTCTTACTCTTTATTGATGATTTTTCTCACAAAACTTGGGTTTATTTCCAAAAGTTCAAAGCCCCAGTTGAAAATGAGAGTGAATTTGTCATAAAATCTTCGAGGATTGATAGAGGGGGAGAGTTCACTTCCTTGGAGTTCAACAAATTTTGCGAAGCTAAAGGCATTCGTCATTTTCTTACGATTCCATACACTTCGCAACAAAATGTAGTTGTGGAACATAAGAATAGGTATATTCTCAATATGGCAAGGAGCGTGCTAAAAAGCAAGAATATGCCTAAGGAGTTTAGGTCGAAGCTATCGCTTGCATTGTATGCCTGTCCAACTTATCTCCTACTAGAAGTGTTCATGGGATGACTCCTCAAGAATCTTGGAGTGGTAAAAAGCCAAGTGTTTCTCATTTGCGAATTTTTAGAAGCATAGCATATGCTTATGTTCATAAAGAGATGAGATCAAAGTTAGATGAAAAAAGTGAAAAGCATGTCTTTATTGGCTATAACTCTAATTCTAAAGGCTATAAGTTGTTTAATCCTACCAATAAGAACATTGTAATTAGTAGAGATGTTGATTTTAATGAAGAAAGTTCGTGGAAGTAGGATTTCTCTAAAAATGAAGAAAGTGTTTCATTTCCTATGATTGGAGATTTTGACCATGACAGGCATGAAGATATTCATACTCCTCCTCAATCACCCAATCCTAGAAGAAATGAAAGTCCTCCTTAAAGCTCGTCCAAGGGTCCTAGAGGAAGAAGAAGTCTACGAGATCTTTATGAGTCCACAGAGATGGTAGAAAATACAACACTATTTTGTCTCTTTGCAGATTTCAAGTTGTTGCACTTTGAAGAAGCTATACAAGAAAAGAAATGGAGATGTGCATTGGATAAAGAGAGTCAAGCAATTTAAAAGAATGACACATAGGAGCTTTCTACTCTTCCAAAGGGGCAAAAGGTGATTGGTGTGAAATGGGTATATAAAGTCAAATGAAATGCTCAAGGACAAGTAAAGAGGTATAAGGCAAACTTGTTGCTAAATATAGTCAACAATATGGAGTAGATTATGATGAGGTATTTGTCTAAAGACCATTCGATTAATTATTTCCTTGGTAGCACAAAAGAGATAGAAGATTTATCAAATGGATGTCAAATCGAAATTTTTGAATGGCTACCTTGAGGAAGAGATGTTTATCCAACAACCATTAGGGTACTTAGTGAAATGACATGAAGATAAAGTGTTGAAGTTAAAGAAGGCATTATATGGCTTGAAACAAGCTCTAAAAGCTTAGTATAGCCGCATTAATAAGTATTTCCAAAGCTATAGATTCATCAAATGTCCCCAAGAAGGATTCTTCATGTATGCCTATATGTTGATGACTTGATCTTCACGGGTAACAATTCAAAGATGTTCAAAGAGTCTAAGAAGGTAATGACTAAAGAATTTGAAATTACTGATATAAGACTTATGTCCTATTTCCTTAGTATTGAAGTGAAGTAAGATGATGACATATCTTTATTTCTCAAGAGGCTTATGCAAGAAAGATTCTCAAGAAATTTAAGATGAAGAATTGTAAGCCCATTAATACCCCAATTGATTGTGCAACAAAATTGTCAAAGTTTGATAAAGGTGAAAAGGTAGATCCAACTCTTTTTAGGAGTCTTGTTGGAAGCTTGAGGTACTTGACTTGTACAAAACCTAATATTTTCTTTAGAGTGGGGGTTATAAATCGTTTTGTGGAAGCTCCAATTAGTACCCATATGGCAATGGCTAAAGGGATTTTGTGATATATCAAAGGTACTATTGACTATGGTTTGCATTATTCTTCTTCATCTAATTTTCAACTTGTTGGTTATAGTGATAGTGATTGGGGAGGTGATGTTGATGATAGAAAAAGCACAAGCAGGTTTATATTTTCATGGGTGACATTGCTTTTACTTAGAGTTCTAAAACACAACCCATTGTGACTTTATCTACATGTGAAGTTGAATATGTTGCAGCTATTTTTTGTATCAAACATGCAATTTGGTTAAAAAGGTTCTTGAAGATGCTACATGTGACTCAAGATAGAGCTACCTCTATTTTTATGGATAACAAATCTACTATAGCATTAGGGAAGAATCCTATGTTCTATGATCGAAGTAAGCACATAGATACAAAGTTTCATTTCATAAGGGAGTGTGTTGAGAACAAAGAAGTTAAGCTTTTTTATGTGAGAAGTGATAGTCAAGTAGTCGATATGTTTTACCAAAAGATTGAAGTTTGAAAGTTTTGTTAAGCTACGTATATGGATTGGAGTTACCAAGAAGAATCAAGTTTAAGGGAGAATATTAAAAAATTCAATTATATTAGTGGAGCATTTAATTAAAATTGATTCATTATTTAGTTCGTGTATTTTAAGATTCATTGTATTTTTTTTCTTATGCGCATATCTTGCTTTTACTATCTTATGTTTTCCAAGAGTTGTATTGATTCAAAGAGGTGTCTTATGCATCTATAAATACTATGTATTATTTCATTTCCAAAATGCGATAAAAAATCTAAATCAAGTGAGTTATTTAGATTGTTTGAGTGTTCTTTTTTATCTTTCTATCTTCCTTATTTTACAATAAGTGGTATTAGGGCCAATAGTTCGGCGAGCGACGAGGATAGAGACGATAGTCGGATCTCATGGTTGCCTCCTCACGAAGAAGAGTAAGAGATTCCTGATGGACCCAGACTAGTAGAGTAGAAAAGTTCTTGGTAATACCATATACTTAAACTGCTAAGAAAAAAGCATAAAAAGGCTTTCGTTTAAAGAAGAACCTAAGCCTAATATAGAAATTTACACTAGGAAAAGATTGTTGAAATGTCAAGAGTAAGTATCAATCTTACATTAAAAAAAAGATGAACCAGTAAAAGATATATAAGTGGAAAGTATCGTAAACTTATAATGTCTTTAAAATTTGGATTGAATTGTTAAAATCGAAAAATATGTTGCCTCTCTAAATTGCTGATAAAGATTTCCCTTTTAGCTCTGGGCTCCCGATATTCCTAACGATGTTTACTTAGCGAGGGCCGAACTTTTCATTCACATGGTTTTCTCCGTCATTGTTGGAGACAAAGTGCTTCCTTGATCCACCCATCACACACCCGCTTTTTTTATGAGCACCCCTTGATGTTACGGTGCATGCTTGCCCACTTCTTTCCCTCACTGGACATCCCAAACAACACAACTTTAACTATCGAAACTCTCTTCCATGACAACTCTTTCCCCAACCCTCTCTGTTTCTAAGGACCCTTCGCTCTATGCACCGTCAAACTCATCCCCGCATCTCTCTAAAGCTTCGTTCGTTAGAACCCGAAAGGTATTCTTCGTTACTGTCCCCAGTCTCCACCTTACATTCTTGTGCCATTTGTTTTCTCTTTCTGTTTGCTTATTGATACGTTGTTTGATTTCATATGCTGCAGATCATCTATTCCAGTGTTGATTCAGAGAAATTGAGCAGACCCATTGGAGATTTCGGTCTCCATCCATGTAAGTTGGTCCTCTTTATCCTTCCCGTGTTATTCATTTTCCTTTGTTTTTATGTCAATCTACTTCTTGAAATAGTGCTTTCCTAAGAAGAAAATTTTGTGAATTTGGTCAGTTTTTCTTAAACTTATTTCGCTGTGAGTGTTAATTTGGTTAAAAAATAATTGTTATAGGTGCTCTTTATTTGAAGTGATTCCCCTTATTCGTGTGTGTTTTGAATCTTGACATTTAGTGTTTAGTGCAGAAAATGCTTCCTTTAGAGTCGTACGTATGGTCTGACTCACGGCTGTAGATTCACTTATTACAATTTTACATCTTGGTAATACCAAAGGACACTTCTTCCTTTTCTGTACATTCACAGATGATCTCTTAGACAGGATATTTGTTTGGAGGGGTGCTAATAGTACTGTCTAATTCCTTCCTGATTCTGTTTTAAAATTATCTACATTGTTGGGAGAAATTTGAAGTTTCTTATGACATTGACTCATTCCAACTTGAACCTAGCAGACGTGCATGTTTCATGTTGATGTATCTTACGTAGTAACCACAAAAATAGTTCTATTTATACTGATCTTAAACAATTAAATATTGTCAGGAGAAATCATGGTATTAAATTGCAGGCTTCTGCGGAGTTCTCAAAACTAATGTTTTAAAAACTGGACCGGACATCGAACCAATCGAAGGAAAGGTTTAAGGTTTAGAGGTTCAACAGGTAGTGAACCACTATAAAACCGGTATATAATAAATAAGAAGTAAAACTTATAAGAATAAGTAAAAAAATATTTT
>JANIHZ010000009.1:32423852-32437387 GCA_027478365.1 Erythroxylum rufum | reverse complement strand
TAGTATTAATTAAATTATTTTATGTGTCATAAAATATTTTTATATGTCATGAATTTACTAAAATGTAAGGATAATTTAGTCCATATCAACTATTATAATCATGAAACTACTAAAAATAATGATCATACAAATTTTTCCTTAAACTAATTTATTCGCTTTCGTGAGAGCAACTAGGACAACACTAAATAAAATTTTTGCTAAAATTTAAGGTTTAAGGAAAGATTTAATAATAAGCAAACTTACACCACACTACATATTATTCAATTTTGGGTTTGTATAAAAAAAATAATCCCGTTGGATTGACAAAATTATGATTTAATACAGAAGGCCGTCTAAAAAGACCTCTAGTACTTTAAGGTCCGTTTATATTAAGATTGGATCAGACAACACGTAATGCTCTGCCACGTGGACGAAGCTTAGTATCTATGCAAAATAATTAAAAATTTAAAATATAACTCAATTTTGTGTTTTGAAATTGGTTTTTAGTTCTTACAAGACATAAAATTGGGTTGGGTCTTCTTTGGACAGACAGTTGCCACTTCCCACCGACATGCTCTAAAGTGTTGTCCGAAACGAACCTCGTTAGAATACGGAAGCAAAAAAATGGGTGAAAAGCAGAGGAGAGTGATAAGGAGAATACGAAAAGACGCGTTTTTTATTGGAAATTTTGGAATCTGTAGCTCCGACAATATCTGAATCACAGAGTTTCCATATTCCAATCTTGGAAATCAGTACCATTTTCACTCCATTAACGCGTTTGCTTGTTGAACAATACGCGGATCTAAGGTGATGGAGGACTGTTTAGGTTCTCAGGGGATGCGAAGGATGCAGAGAGCTTTAAAGCACGGTAAGGTTACTATCCTCTGCCTCGTCCTTACGGTGGTAGTCCTACGTGGCACTATTGGAGCCGGTAAGTTCGGGACTCCCCAGCAGGACTTCAATGAGATTCGCGACCATTTCTACATGCGCAAACGCGCTGAGCCCCACCGCGTGTTGGAGGAGGTTCAGCCAACGACGCCATCTTCTCCAGCCGAGAGCGTTGACACCAACAATTACAACGAGTTCGATTTCAGCAAGATTTTGGTCCATGAAGGAGAGGACGAGAAGCCTGATCCCAATAAGCCGTACAGTTTGGGTCCTAAAATTTCAGATTGGGACGAGCAGAGATCGGAGTGGCTTAATAAAAATCCGGATTTTCCTAATTTTATTGGACCCAATAAGCCTCGTGTCTTGTTGGTTACTGGATCATCGCCAAAACCTTGTGAGAATCCGGTGGGTGATCATTACCTCTTGAAGTCGATTAAGAACAAGATTGATTACTGCAGGTTACATGGGATTGAGATCTTCTACAACATGGCTCTTCTTGATGCGGAAATGGCGGGTTTTTGGGCCAAACTGCCCTTGATAAGGAAGCTTCTGTTGTCACATCCAGAAGTGGAGTTCTTGTGGTGGATGGATAGTGATGCTATGTTCACTGACATGGCGTTTGAATTGCCATGGGAAAGGTATAAAGATTACAACTTTGTGATGCATGGGTGGAATGAGATGGTTTATGATGACAAGAACTGGATTGGATTGAACACTGGAAGCTTTTTGTTGAGGAACGGGCAATGGGCATTGGATATTCTCGATACTTGGGCGCCTATGGGACCCAAAGGGAAGATCAGAGATGAGGCTGGTAAAATTCTAACTAGAGAGCTTAAGGGTAGACCCGTTTTTGAGGCTGATGATCAGTCGGCAATGGTTTATATCCTGGCCACACAGAGGGACAAGTGGGGTGACAAGGTGTATCTGGAGAGTGCATATTACTTGCACGGTTACTGGGGGATTTTGGTGGACAGGTACGAAGAGATGATTGAGAACTATCATCCTGGTTTGGGTGATCATAGGTGGCCATTAGTCACTCACTTCGTGGGTTGCAAGCCTTGTGGTAAATTTGGAGACTACTCAGTTGAGAGATGCTTGAAGCAAATGGACCGAGCATTTAACTTTGCGGACAATCAGATTCTTCAAATGTATGGCTTCACTCATAAGTCACTGGCTAGTAGAAGAGTGAAGAGAGTTCGCAACGAGACAGATAATCCACTTGAGGTTAAAGATGAGCTTGGTTTGCTTCATCCAGCCTTTAAAGCTGTCAAGGCATCCTAATCGTAGTTGCCTACCTGGGCTGTTTTGATCTCTCTTATGCCGCTACATTTTAATACAAGATGCCACTGCACTGTTACTCAGAATGTCTTATGTAATAACCTGTGGAGCAGCTGATTGTATCCTGAGTTAGTCGTGGAGAGAGAATAATTTTGTAGTAATCCATGTTAAAATCATTATTCAAAAGAAATAGCTTTCATGATTTGCACTTATTCAGTTCTGTAATACTCTTGGATAATTTATTCATCCCACTACCATGAAACTATTACAGTTCATGCTAAAGCTACAAATATCTACATCATGAATGCTGCGGATAGTTGTAGTTAATGAATTGAATCCATTCTAATCATTCCGATAATTGTGATGTGTTTTGAACTGTTGGCAAATCCATAGACAAGCTTTGCATTTTGGTTTGCGTTGTTATATGACAGAATGGAAAAGTTACAAGTATTTCAGAGTCGATATCTTTTTCAACATGAGGCTGACACTTGGAAGCTTTCCAGAATTATAAGCTAGCGCTTTCAGTTCTTGCCCAATTTACAGTAGCTGATTGTTTTTATGCTGAGATCTGTATCTTAACAAGGTCCAGTGAAAGGTAGCATAAGAAAGGGAGTGAAACTTATCATTTTGTGGTTAAAATTGAAATATGTTGCAATGGTGGAAAATCAAATTTCAACAAACAAGATTTTTTTCCTTTCCCAAGATGGTGATGTTAAACCTCGCTACTCAATGCAGCAGAGCTTTCTCAAAGTTATAGATGTTCTCCTCCTCTGAATTAGCTCCTCACCTCCCCATATCTGAACCTCTGGCTTGCGGTTGATCTCATGTTTCCATAAGTAGCGAGCCTCCCCTGAGAGTATAACTAGAGATCCAGGTTTTAGGTAAACAGGAACCCTAATCGTACATTGATCCTTCTCTGCATTCTCATTACCACAATTAACACTGGTCCTGGTAAAATGCATCACGCATGGTGACTCCAGGGATACAATGGCAATCCCATCCTCAAAGCGCATAAGGTCAACATGTGCACAGATTCCCTGCACAGAATACATAGCTTAGGATCTAAGTTATACATGTAGTCAGATTGCACGTTCATAATTGTATGCCAAGTGCCAACTGAACACTAGTCTAAAGAACTTCAAGCTTCACAATGACTATTTGAACGAACCTCACTAGATACGGAACGTATCGGAGAGAGCCCAAGCAAGAATTACTAAGTATAAGACCAATTTTTTCAGATGATCAAATCTTGAAATGAAGAGAATTTACTCCGGTGAAGCTTGCATTGACTTCTACGGCGTAGCATATATTGTAAAACATTTACAGTAAAATCCAAGTAGCGACGGAAGGCTTAACGTTAACCCCACCTCACCTGGCTGGTAGACATTTACAATCATTTGATCAAATAGCGGTTCCCTCCATAATATATCCGTCGGAAGCATACAAGAACCTTCGCTTCCGCTGGGGCAATCTTTATCTGCACATCCATGATCACCCGATAGCACCAACTCACGAATAGAATCCGCAAGTTCAACGGCCCAAGCGGGAAGATTTCCAAATCTCATAGCCTACAGGATAGATCAAAAACCAAACACGTGAATTCTCAACTAAGCTTCTTGAGAGAGAGCAGTGATTTAGATTCAAGTACTAGGCTTTACGAGGCACCTGATTGTTAGAACCTTCATCGAACCATCCTTCTGCATCCACAAAGCCACAGCGTATCAAAACTCAATGATCAGAATTTAAGAAATTCGAAGTTTTGAAAAGCACCATTTTGAATCGAGGAGAGCAAGTGAGATTGTTGGTGAGGAGAAAGGAAGTCGCTGCACAAATATAAACCTTCAATCCCCCTAACCGATTCCCGAGTGGGTTTGTTCTGTTGCAACATAGCTTCGTCGTTCTCGCTGTCAGACGACTCCCCAAACACTTCGTTCAGTATCCTCTTCTCATCGTCCATTTTGACACTACAGTACAGGTTCTCTTCTGAAATTGGGTATTCATATCCGGAGTATGACGGGTCATTTGACCCGAACTAAATTTGCGTTGAATGGTTCAGTTTTCCCCACCAAACCCACTTCTCCCTAACCCAAGGTCCATAAATATAAAGAGTAGTAGGAGATAGTATAGTGCACGAGAATTCTGATGAGCGTGACGTGACCCCTCCTCGTTAACCGTGACTATAAACAACTACGTCGTTATCCGTGCCACTCCTCAGAATCATATCCCACCTTCCATCATCCTGTCCTCGACACGTACAGGGAACAGTGCCCACCAGATACAGCCACGTGTCCTTGATTAACGTACATATCATCACATTCCATTTGTCACTCTCACACCACTCGTTATCTTCACGTTTCGTAACGGTCGTGTGCTTCTTCCTTTGACCCCATCGGACGACAAATATTTTGCCGCGTGTACATAGCTCTCCCCCTAGCCGTAGATTATTGGCCTGCGATTGAAGTCGCTATAAGAAGGCAATCGTTGCAACGCTTTCTTTGTTGTTCTCCGTTATAGCTGAAGTTGGTGATTTCTAGGAAAAGTTGTTCGGAGGAAATGGCAGACTCTAAACAGCAAATTCAAACGGTATCAGTCAACAAGCCTCTTCCATCAAGTTTACTTTTTGTTCATTTCGTTAATCTTACATGATTTTTATGGTTAGGCTCAAGCTAGCGAGAACAAACTCAAGTATTTAGATTTCGTTCAAGCGGCTGCGATTTACACCGTGGTGTGCTTCACAAGCCTGTACGAGTTCGCGAAGGAAAACTCCGGTCCACTAAAGGCGGGAGTCCACGCCGTGGAAGGCATCGTGAAAACCGTCGTTGGACCTGTCTACGACAAATTTCACGACGTACCGTTTGAGCTTCTCAAATTCGTGGATCGCAAGGTTGGTTCGGCATACTTTTTTCTTGCCTAGTCTATTTTTCGTTAAACATAATCTGTGATTTCGCGCTCTGTCGCCTTCTATGCACGTTGATGAGTTACTGAACGAGTTGTACAGGCACGTACCGTCTCTAGTGAAGCAGGCGTCGAGCCAAGCTCGAGCAGTTGCTTGTGAAGTTCAGCGAGCCGGTGTTGTGGACGCGACGAAGAATGTGAGTAAGACGCTATACGTCAAGTACGAGCCGGCCGCACGGGAGGTGTATTACAAGTACGAGCCTGTGGTTGAGCAGTACGCGGTATCGTTTTGGCGGTCGTTGAACCGGCTTCCGGTTTTTCCTCAAATTGCCCAGATTATAGTTCCCACTGCTGCATACTGGTCAGAGAAGTATAATCAGGTTGTGTGCTACGCGGCGCAGAGATGGTACCCTGGGGTGCCCTATTTGCCGTTGATCCCTATCGAGAGGATTGCGAAGGTGTTTAATGACGACACTGCTGAGCCCACTGTCTCCACCAATGGTGGGGAACCTGTAACGGCGCAGCATTAGTATCGTTATTAGCTAACTAATTAGTATCGTAGGGTCTTATATGAGACATTTCGCCTGCTCCATTCTGGAAATACACACCTTTTTTTGTTGCATTCTTGTCATTTAGTCTCTCATATATGTGACCTGAGGTCTGGGCACATATAAAATTAGTTCAGCATATTTACACAAACAAAATGAGGTATGAGGCAGGTGGTGAATTCAATTTTCAAACTTCTTGCGATCAAAAATTAATGCTAAGCATTGAAATATTAACATTGTAATTACTCTCGACATCATACTTTCATAAATTTGTAATTACAATGAAGAATCATTGTAATTAACACACCATCAAAAATAAATCATAGATCTACAATCTATCAAACTACAATTTTAATTGATCGATTGTAATATAATTATTTAAATATATTATTTATTTTATGTATATTTGTTTAATTAATACATTTTTAGATAAAGTTTATGAGATAAATGTATATTACAAATAAAATTGTTATAAGATCATAATTGTGATATTTATATTATATTTATACATTATCTTTAAATTATTCTTAATTATTCTATTGAGACTAAATATTAACATGATGGAAATTAGTACATGTTATGTTTCTTCATTACAAAAGAAATAATCTATCTAATAGGCTAATGTGTGAGTATTTTTTAGAGAACAAATTCATAGAACTAACCCAATAGGGGAACTATATATAGAACATTACCTGTATTTCTATAGGAATGTTGATTATAAAGATTAAATAAGTGATCGATTGACTTGAAATCTTCAAAATATCTCATGTAAGAAT
Source organism: Erythroxylum rufum (assembly GCA_027478365.1). Lineage (NCBI taxonomy): Eukaryota > Viridiplantae > Streptophyta > Magnoliopsida > Malpighiales > Erythroxylaceae > Erythroxylum > Erythroxylum rufum. The sequence goes on along the minus strand of JANIHZ010000009.1, from coordinate 32,431,023 downwards.
TATTGTACGATAGACCTATGTTATTCAATAGTAGATCGTTTTGTAGGCATTAAATATAACATGAACTATAAAGATATAGTTGAATGATCAATATAGAATTAATCATCCTAAAATGGATAGTGAGAATGTTTTGTTGTACTTAATTAGTATTGATTTAAGAAATCTTTTTGGCTAAGGTAGAATGGCATTTTAAAAATAGTTGTCAAATAATATAATCAATTATTAGTTTAAAAAAACTAATATGATTGGACTAAAATAAGGTAGACATTAATTCCATATTTTATGTTTAATCAGAACAATATATAATAAAGAGAGTGAATTATTTAAAAAAATTGTCAAAATTGCCTTGACATTTATAATATTTAAGTAGTCTTAATGCATTGCTAGATGTCAATATTAACTTATAGATATTAAAATATTTAATTAGGATAAATTAAAATAATTTAATTTATCTAATCTTAAATATGATTTATGGTTATAATAACATTCATTGTTAAGATATTTAAGAACCTAATGAGTTACACATATAAACAGTTAAAGAGAAAAAAGTTAATTTAATCAAGTTGGACTTGATTGTAAAGTTTAATATTAAATACTTAATTTTATTTAGGGCTAATTGATATTTAAATAATAATAATAATTTAATTAAAGTTTAATTAAAATTAGAATGAAAATTTAATTAAATTACCAAAGAGTTCAAATCCTATTATGTGTAAGCTTCTTACCCCTTTTTATACCACTTTATAGTTTTCCTAATTTGTTTATATGGATATTATTAGAGGTCGGATACTTGTACAACTGTAATGATTTTCATAAACTTGTAAATTCAAAAGGGGTTATAAAAAAGAAATCAAGCTCTAGATTAAGGTATAGATTTATGATTCATGCTTCTTTGAGTTTATGCATTAGTTATATTATAAATTAAAGTGTCTTTTGACATTCAAAAAGTTGAGCCAAAAAAATCAAACCTTTAAACACTTTCATACCCCTTTATTGAAAACAAAACACTAAATTGAAACAATAGGAGCATTTAAAAGCATGTTTAAAAAGTCACCTAGCATTTTGGTGTGAAAGCAAATACCTTGTCTTGAATATATGTCACTATCTCAAATGGCTACTAGCACCACTCTTTAACTTTAACCTTTTTATTGCTACAAAGCCAGCATAGTGAAATTATTTATTCTTATTTATTCATATACTACTTTTTAATTTTTTTTTGTTTTTTATGTATGGGGTAGTAAAATGCTCAAAAAGAATTCACATTTAACTCAACATATATGCGAATTATACATAAAGTCTAGTAATGCAAAGAAGTATCCATTCTCAAAATTAATGAACTAAATTGAAATAAACTTAATCATCAAAACTCATAAGTATTTGCTTAAACAAATCAAATCACAATCACATCCAAACTTATAACGAATCATCTTGATTAACATTCTCTTAAAAAAATTTCAAATCGGCCATTATTAAACTAATTATAACAAGATTGACAAGCTTGACTGCCAAGTCATTCTCCCACACTTAAGTTGTACGTTTTCCTCAATATAAAAAACATCAATGAAAAGTATGGAAAATAAAATAGGGGTGAGGATAACTGGTAGTCCCTTGGTAGAAAAATATTTATAGTATTGTTCAATGTCATCAATATCCATCCATTACAAGTGAAATCTTCTTTACCGTAAATTAAGGGTTGATGTTGCCTTTATAACATATAGAACTCTATCAAATCTCAAATAGCAAAATTATGGCCATCAAACTAAAACTATGAAATAACTAAACTAGTAATGTAAATACTACAAACTACTCAATAAAAACAAAAACACCTAATTGTTTAGTTGCCTCCCAACTAATGCTTCTTTATAAGCCTTATAGCTGGACTTCTTAATAAACCCTTTTTCGACATCAATCTATAATCAGCAACTTGCTTCCACTCATTTTCCTATACAAAAGTTCAGTAGCTTACAAATAGGCCATATGTTGCTATAAGGTTCTGATCATGTATCTCATACATAATATATGTCAAATATACGCAGCAAAAAATAAAACGGAACCTAAAAAAACAAATATACTCATGCATATAGATATAGAAAACAAAAACATGAAATATAAGATGTTTACATACCTTTTCGACGATCTCCTTCGTTCTTTAATCTTCTCCACGTTGGGTTGTCCTAAACTATAATGATTAGTGTAGACCTTCTCTAATGAAAGTCCACGTGAAGATAGAAGGATGAAATCTCATTAGGAGATAGCTAGAATTCTTTCTTTGTGCTAGCAAAGATAAGAACTCTTATGAAAGTTAAAGAGAAAAAGAGAGTGTGTGTGAGAAAAGAATGTTTCTTTCACTTGTGTCTTACACAAGATGGATGAAAATGATGATTATTTTTTGCCCTATTTGGCCTTCCATAACCCCCATCACTAATAAAGAGTTATGGGAAGTTAATGGTTATGAATAACATGCATTAATGGAAGTTATGAAAGATGAGAAGTTAGTGACCATAAATAGCATACATTAATGGAAGATTTAGGAAGTTAATGACCATGAATAACATGCATTAATGGAAGTTTTGGGAAGTTACTGACCAAATTGGCAGCTAACAACACTTATTTCTAATCTATTCCATGCAACGTTTTCTACCACGATCACATCGCAATACAATCTCGAAACACTCTCTCATATCTTGAATCACCATTCAAGACCATTTTACTCATCATTTGGATCTCTTATATATGTGACCCATTAGGTTCCCGGTTATATTAGACATTTGAATTAACACTTAATTCAATTAATTCAAGAGCGATATCTAGCAACACATCATGATCCTCAATTGACCGGAAGGTTAGTGGTTTAACTACGATCCCTTCCATGTGCATTGTTGCTATGCATTTTATCCTTTCACCATCTATACCCCACTTGGTTCAGTGTTAACTCCTATTAGACTGACTACGTTACATCTAGTCCAAGTGATATTAGATCTTGTCCTGGGGATCTCATTACTCTATGTAATATTGAAAACTCTCTTCATGACACATATCTGCTCTAGCCAAAGATCCCCGAGTAATGACCACGATAAGAGGCCGTGGGTATCATCTCCTTTTATCAAGAGTAGTGAATTCTTTATTGGTTACTCAATTACCTCCGAATACCTCAAGTTGTACCCAATCACTACCCTATGAGTAACCCCTGAAAGGCATCGATGAATGGAGTCAATGCACAGGATCAGTATCTAAGATATCCTGGAGCACCTCAAGTTAAAGGATACTTGCACTATTGCTATGATGAGACTATCACTGACACTAGAATAGAATATCCATATGATTGTCTCATAGTACGTCAATCTAATTTACTTACTACCCTTAGTAAGCATCTATATGTTAGCTCTAAACAACTCATGTCTATAGTTAATGAGATCTACTGCTTGATCCAATCAAGGAGTATAACATGTACTAATTTATCCGGATTAATGATATCCCATCTCATTAATCATATGACTAGGGAAAGTTTAGATACTAATATAATTACACATGATATGAATCTCATTATCATGATTTCATCATGATTTTCTCCATGCTAATTTTTGTTTTAACGACTTCATTAAATCAATTTAAGATCAACATCAAATCTCTAAATGTATGAACATCGAAATAATGAAAAATGTCTTTATTAATCATAAAATGATTTATACAATAAGTGCTAAAGGTGATTGCCTTTAGAGCACGTCTTTAACAAACTCCCACTTGCACTAAAGTCAATCGCCCTGATATCTAATACCATAGGTGTGTACATGTGACACAAAACTCTTTTGGTAAATAGGCTTAGTCAATAGATTAGCTATATTATGATCGGTGGGAACTCTCTCTATCTTGAAATCTTTTCTACCAATTATTTCTCTAATCAAATGGTAGTGCTTGAGTACATGTTTAGACTTTTGATGAGACATCGGTTCCTTCACTTGCGCTATAGCCCCGTTGTTGTCACAATACAATTGCACTGGGTCATCGATGGCCAGAACCACACCAAGTTCCATGATGAACTTCTTGATCCAAATCACTTCCTTTGTCACTTCTGAAGCTGCAATGTACTCGGCCTCTGTCTTCGAATCTGCAGTCATCTCTTGTTTGGAACTTTCTAACTGACTGTACCACCATTCAGTGTGAATATATATCCGGACTAAGATCTGGAGTCATCCCTATCGGATTGGAAACTAGCATCATCATACCCGCTTACCAGAAGATCACCTTCTCCATATACCAAGAATGCATCCTTAGTTCTTCTCAAGTACTTAAGGATATTCTTGACAGCCACCCAATGACTCTCACCAAGGTCCGACTGGTATCTACTCATAACACGTAGAGCATACAATACACCGGGTCTAATACATAACATAGCGTATATGATTGATCTTATAGACGAAGCATAAGGAATCAAACTCATGCGAGTTCTCTTATCTTGTGTCTTTGAACACATAGATTTAGAGAGTGTAATCCCGTGTACTCTAGGAAGATAACCACTCTTGGATTGCTCCATGCTAAACCTCTTTAACATCTTGTCCGTGTATGTAGACTGAGAAAGACCAAGCAACCTCTTAGATCTATCTCTATAGATCCTTATCCTCAAAATATAAGTTGCTTCTCCAAGATCTTTCATAAAGAAGTTCTTAGTTAACCAAAATTTGGCTAATTGCAAAGTAGAGATATCGTTTCCTATTATCAATATGTCATCTATATACGATACATGGAACACAATTGCACTCCCACTAACCTTCTTATACACACATGGCTCATCTGGATTTTGTAAGAACCAAACTCTTTGATTGTCTCATCAAATTGGATATTCCAACTCCTGGATACTTGCTTTAATCCATAAATAGATTTCTAAAGCTTGAATACCTTTCTCCCTTCATGGATATGAAACTATCAAGTTGAGTCATATACACATCCTCGGTTAGGTTTCCATTAAGGAAAGTTGTCTTCATATCCATTTTTCATATCTCATAATCATAATGAGCGATAATGGCTAAGAGTATCCTAATGGATTTAAGCATAGCTACTGGGCTAAACGTTTCGTCATAATAAGCACCTTTCCTTTAATGATAACCTTTAGCTATAAACCTAGCTTTATGGGTAACTACATTACCCTCTATATCAGTTTTCTTCTTGAATACCCATTTGCACCCTATTGGTTTTATCCCTTTAGGTGGGTCAACCAAATTTCATATTTGGTTTTCATACATGGAATCCATTTAGGATTTTATAGCTTGAAGCTATTTATCAGATTCTGAACTCTTTAGAGCCTCTTCATAGGTAGTAGGCTCATCATCTTCTATGAACAATATGTCGTTAAGTTCACTTATGAGAAATCTATATCTCTCGGGAACATGATGTATCCTACCTAACCTACGAACTTCTTATGTGTCAGAAGGTTGAACTATTATTTGATCTTCATGAACAATAGTCTCGGGTCCAAGCAGTTGATGTGTCTGTTTGAGCATTTTGAACTTTCACAAGTTCAATTTTGCTCCCATTGTCTTCTCTTAGAAGAGACTTTTTCTCTAAAAAGGTAATATGTTTTATAAACACCTTTTGTTCTGAAACATGGTAGAACTGATATCCTATACAATCAGCACAATAAGTGTCATTGAAGAGAAAGGGAGAGACAATTCATTCAGAAAAATCTAAACAATCAAGAAGGTCACCAGGACTATTGACCTTACGTCAATAAGAACAGAAGAAACAAAAAGGTTTGACTCTTGGAAAAGATTATGAAAAGCCAGAGAAAGCACATCAGACTACTAGATCCATGGTTTCAATTTTGCACATTCAACCAGCAAAATCATCTAAAGAGACAGAAATTAAGAGGAAATTAGTGTTTAGGAGGAAGAAGCCTCAACAACAACTTTCTTCTAAATTGGCAGAAGAAAAAAAGAAGCAGAAGCCTAGTCAGAAAAAGAGTTCTTCATCTGATGTTTAACAAAAGATAAATACAGTTAAACACCAATTGGCATGATAAAATTCTTCTCAACCTATCAGCAAGAAGGATTTGAGAATCAAGTTTATAGAAGAATTGGTATCCGTTCAAAGCATAAACTCAGTTTTTATAAGAGAACCTTTGAAAAAGTTAGTCAAGGTACAAGTCGACCCTATACTGATCAATGATCAATCAAAACATATTTTAAATTAGGAAGAAAGAAAACTTTACGGTATTTTGCGAGATGAAAAGACAGAACCATATCTAATGAAGATGTTAAAGGATCGGTATACAATTTATCTTATTACAAGCAGAACATTAATCAAAATTATGGAAGATATATAACCGAGATCTTCAAATCTTTTGCGAAATGAAGAAAAAGGGAAAAGAAGTTGTTCCCTAAAGGAAATGAAGATGATCTTACAAAAGATCATATTCAAGCAGTTGTGAAGAACATAGATGATGCATGCAATGCAGCTCAACCTAGAGGTATCTATGTTCCACATCATATCTCAAAACCATTAGGAAGTTAGTTTGGAGTTTCCACCATAGATGCAAACTTCAAGGTAGTAGGAAAAGTGATAAAAGGATAGTATAGAACTATCATGGTTGAAGGTATCAATTTCAACTTAGAGACCTTTGTGCATTTGATCATGCATTTTAGACCTTTAAGTTTCATACCATCAATTAAAGAAGTGTTACACCTTCTTGGATAACTAGTTCCAAAACTACCTATACCTGATGATCTTGATCTCCTAGAAGGAAAACAAATCTTCAAATCTCCTACTATCAAAATCATAGATTTAGATGTTTTACCTTTAGAACCATCTGTTGCTAAAAACTTCCATCCACCGAGTGAACCTCAACAAGATTCTACTGTTTTTTTGGAGGAAGTCAGTCACACATAGAAGGAAATTTAGGAAGCTTTGGTAAAAGAAATTGAGAAGATTCATACTAAGGTTGATGACCTGAGTGACTCAGTGGGTGATCTTTATGAGGAAGTAGCATATCTATGGGTTACTATTGAACAAGACCTCAAGATGATCCGCACTGATATGCAACATATGTTTTATGAAATTATGAAGCATTGATTGAGCCCAAGTTTGTCATATAAATTGGCTACATTTTCATGGTTTTTAATGTACTTTTTGACTCTTAATTCATAATTTTGTGTTTAAATGAGTCCCTTGCGGTGAGCTT
>JANIHZ010000009.1:32392636-32410474 GCA_027478365.1 Erythroxylum rufum | reverse complement strand
CATACCGAAAGATTCTTCTCATTAAGACGATTCTAACACTTATGACCATATATTTATTGGAGCCCCTACGTGCCCACACATACCACTAGAAGTTGTTATCTTTTGGTTCACTTACATTTACATCGCATATGCTGGAGACACTTTACACTCACTATATCAGCGCCTTACATTAGTTGTTCATTCAATCATAGTGTGCCACATCAACCCTTCCTCTTCCAGTTGACTAAACTGAACTGAACTAGTCCATATAGGTTTGGCGAGTCAATTTAGTTATTTTTAGTCAATTTTCTTACAACTCAGACTAGTTTTCAAGGTTTTTAAACCTCTTGAATTCATTATTAAGGTTCATTCTCACAAATTTCACCTTTATCTCTCATTTATAGGTTTTGGTACCTTACTTTTCACACTAATTTATATATTTTTTAGTTTCTATGGTTACTTCAAATAATTCTCACTTTGTAACCCATCCTATTACTACAAATTTTGAAGCTTAAATAACGATTTATGGGCTCAAAATATGCGTAGTTTTTTTTAAAGGAAGGCTTTTTTAGTATATTATTAGTTAGGTTACTAAACCCACCACATAGGGTGATAGGATAGAAACTAAGTCCACTAAGAGGCTTAGTCAATAGGATAATAAAAAAGTATCTAATTTTAACTCAGTCTTGTAATACTTGTCATCTTAGTATTAAGCTAAAATCTTTTCATTTTAACTGTGCTAAAGAAGTTTGAGATTTTTTGGAAATGTTATGCAATTTTTGATGATGTTCATCAATTTTTAATTTTGTCATCACCTTCATCATATGCATTAACAGTCTGATCAGATCATTCATAATTATGTTTATGAGTTGTAAACTTTTTAAGATCAATTGTCAGCTTATGATTTAGTTTGGTCTGATACAACTTCTATTGAAACATGTGCAGCGCTTTGTGATTGCCAACATGTACGTCATTTACTTATGATTCTTTGTACAAATTTTGAGTCAGTTTAACTACTCTTTTTCATCAAACTCTTCTTTTTAATTTCACAATTTTATTTCTAAACTCAAATTGTTCACTTCTCTACCATCTTGAGTTTGAGGGGAGATGATAATGATAATGATAATATATATTCTAATCAATATAAATATATTTAGGCACTAATTAGGTTCTTCCTTATTTAAGTTTAGTTTATTCTCTAATTAGGTTCTTCCTTATTTAAATTTCTCCTTAATTAGTCTAATGCTTTTGTATATAAATAAGTCAATTCCCTTCATTATAATACATATATGAAATAATTCATTCTTTACTAGTTTCAATTTTTTTTAGTCCTTAAAAATTCCAAATTTTTGTTTCTACAAGCTCTACAATTCCAAATTTCATTTTTGTCAATAAAAATGAACACATTAAAGGGTTAATTATAAAAAATTTCTGAATTTCACTCAATTTTGCAATACGATTCCAAATTTTAAAAAATGGTATTAAAATGCTCATTTTTAAAAAATTTTACAAAAATAATCCACCATTAATGGAGATTACTTGACTGTCGTGTCAATTAGTATTTTTTGTCACGTTGATAACACATATATTATTAATTATCACATGTGAAATTAATATTTTAGAATAAAGGTAAAAGATATCAATTATCCTCAAATTTTAAAAATATATATAATTTAGTCTCTACCATTATCTACAGTATCGTGTTGCACTTTAGCGTTTTTTTTTGTTTTGTTTACAAGGGACGAAAAAGAAAGACTAGCGTTGTTGGCGGGGATACATCATGCCTTGTGCATCTCGGTACAGGAGCTCCTGGATGAACTCCGGAGGGTCTTGAAGAATATGTAAGCCCGGGCGGAGAACTCGGGCAAAAGCCACCAATCTGTCAGCACACTGGTTGGCTTCCCGAAAAGCATGTTGCAGATGAACCTCCCAGTCACGACACAATAAGTCGCGAATACCTGCAATCAAAACAACCCCATCAGTAATAGACCCGTGGGAACCAGAGAGGATGTTAATAACCTCGAGCGAATCGACTTCAACTAGGACCCTACGAAAGCCCCGGTCCCAAGCCAAATGGAGACCAGAGAACACGCCCCAGCATTCAGCTGTAAAAGGCGAACCCCCCTCAAAAACACGCTGAAACCCACCGCGCCACCACCCATGACAATCTCTGAGCAAACCTCCGGCGGTGGTCATGCCCGGGCCAAACGTGAAAGCTCCGTCCGCATTTAATTTAACCCAACCCTCTGGCGGCCTAGACCAGCCCACAGGACTGCCCACAGCGAGTCCCTGGGTTGGGAAAACATGCTGTTCGAAATCTCGAGCGCGACCTATCCAGTCCACGTAATCCAAAACAGTCCGAGAACCGTCCTCCGGCCAGACAAAGCCACGTTCGAAAATGCTGCAATTTCGCCATTTCCATAAGAGCCAAACGGCGACCCCATAAATCGTACCCCAGGCAACCTGGTGGAGATGCGAGGTAGAGCTAAGGTTCTGCACCAGCCAGGGCCCGGTCTCCTGTTGGAAGAAATTCGCATCCACAACTGTCCTAAGAAACTGGCCCCAGAAAGATTGCACGCGCGTGCAATCCCGAACAACATGAATCGCTGTCTCGGCCTGACCACAAAACGGACAACCACTATCAACAACGATGTGCCTGACGACACGTTGCTGATTAGTCAAAAGCTTACGATTAGCAAGCAACCACAGGTAAGACCGAATCCGCTGTGGGCCAGGCCACGACCAGATAAGCTTCCACAACATAGGATTCGCGTCCAACAAGGGGCTGTCCTGAAGGTTATACGCAGAGGCCACTGTAAACCGCCCATGCGAGGTAGGGCCCCAGGACAGAACCATCAAAATAGCACTAGTAGCATCCTAAATCCTAATTAAGTTAAGTTTTTGGTAGCTTTTAGCTTATGAGTTATAAATTTAACCTATGTCATGTCATAACTAGGCAATTTGGGCCCTGTGATGTAATTTTAAAAATTAATTTCTGTAAAGACTTGTTAAAGTTTTAGTTTCCGCCTTAACATTTCTTAAAAGGTCTTAATAAACCCCTACTATTTTCTCTATTACTACTTTTAGGGCACAACTAGCACTATTTTAGTAAGGTTATGGTGCAAAATAGTATTAAAGATAACGGTAGGGACTTAAACTTTTTGTGAAATGTTGAGGTGCAAATAACACCTTTATCCTAAAATAAACAAAAATTTCAAAATTCCTAAGACCATGTTTGGTTAGGCATAAGATTTTTAATAGAATGAAATGATTTATAATGAAACTGGAATATAAATAGACGTAATATTAAAAAATTATTGTTTGTGAGAAATGGAAGGATTCGTAATATAATATGGTGAAATGTTGTTTAGAAAAAAAAGGTTTATAATGTAATATAATGAAAAGTTGTTTATTATTTTACATTTCATTCTAAATCTCTCAAATAAGAGGTTTCTCATTTTTACTGTTTAGAATGGAATAAGATGTAATATGAAACCTTTCTCTTCTATCTTATTTTATTTCATTCTATTATAAACCCTCCTTCCAAGCTATACAATAATATTACATTCTACTAATAAACTTTAATTAAATATAAGCCTAAACTCTCCTCCTATTTATCAAAATCTATTGACGTGGCAACGAACACTTCTAATAAACAACTCTGGCCATTGTCACAACCATCTGCCACTCACCTCAGATTGGACATTCTCAACCAGCATAACACAGCAAACATAATTGTCGTATGGGAAGTACAAGTTCCAATTATCCACAAGATGCAGAATGTCCTCTACCCGGTGCTTCCCGAGCTAAGACGTTCCTCCGCCTTCATATCGAGTTAAATTGCAGAAAATCAATTTCGCGAACTACTTTCCAAAAACATGTATGGGCTGTTTTCATTAATAACTGTATTCATTCGAGTATACCTAAAATTTGAGCTTCTCATTTTCCTTAACAAGAGTTGTGATTATAGCGAATTGAATCATAAGAAGCTTTGAGAAGATCATGGTTTTGTTTTCTTCAAGTTGCTTTATCTTCTATCGAGCCTTTCTGTTCTAGAATCACAAATCCAGTTGCCTAGGTTACAATACTAGCTTCTTATCCAACTGAGTTTTACAAACTAATTAAAAACTATATTTTTAATAGACTATGACTGAGAAGTGAATTTAAGTAATTACAAGAGTTATCTGAATTGCTTTCAAGTCACACAGACCTTTACGCTCAGGGCCAATCAGTCTACTTCCTTGTTTTGGTCATAATCCTAATCCAACGGCCTTTATTAACTAATATGTGTTTTCAGAAAAAAAGAAGAAGAAGCTGAGATTAGCCAAATAATTAATATATATAAACCCAACCAACCAAGGACTTGTTAACTAATACACATTTAATCATTCAACTCCTGAGCCAAAAGCTTCGCTCTTTTGTTCTCTCAAACGAACACCATTTCTTCTCTTGTCGGATCAGAGAAGCTAGAGAGGGAGAGGGAGAGGGAGAGAGAGTCCTTGTGCCACCACCTGACGACGATCAGACCAACCACCGCCGACAAGAAGATGGTCGAAACGCGACGGAGCTCCTCTTCAAACAAGCGCCATCTTGCCTTTCCCTCGTCCCCCGACTCCTCTCCTCCAAACTCCTCTAAACGATCCAAGGTGCGTTCTTTATGTTTGTGTTTATAGTCGTTTTTGGGTTTTCGAATTTGGTGTTTGTTCTTGGGGTCTTTTTGGGTCTGATTGTGGGTTTTCGTTCTTGGTTGAACCCTAGATGGGGACGGTGGAGACGGCGGAAACGACGTCGGCCGATGAGGTGGCTGTGCCTCCGGTGGAAATTATTAGTCCGGCAAAGGAATCTGGGTCTGTACCTTTAGACCATGAACTGGAGTCCTCTGATCTGCAAGCTACTGTTGTCGCAAATCCTGTTCTTGCTGACGTGGAGAAATCTCCGGTGGCTGGCGAAGCCGGAGACGAGGACTTGGTGGCTCCTCAGTCGTTAGGTGCGATCTTGGACTATTTCTTTGTTGCATGCAGTGGTTTTGATATGAAAGTTTGTTTCTTTTTAACTATCTTTTGTGTCTTGTGTTAAATGTTTGAAATTTGTGAATTTATCTGGGTTTTTTGGGAATCGGCCATTCATGGGTTTTAGTTGAAGATGCTGTGAATGGTGAGAAAGCTAAAGTGGCGGGTGTGGCTTCCAGTCGATTTAAAAAGCGGTCAATCAAGACTGTGAAATTGAATGGCAAGGCTGCATGGGGCAAGCTACTTTCCCAGTGCTCTCAGGTGGGTCGATGATTAATCTTCCTTTTTTTTTCCCCCTCCCCACCCCGTCAGTGCTTTGCTTGGCTTGTGATGATCCTTATATATGTTTTGAGGAGTGATTTAGCTCTATTTATGGACGGTAATAGTTCTGAGTTTCTGACTTGCCATTTACTTTTTGGACAAGTTTTATCTTGCTACATGTGTTTTCTACCCTGCTGCACACGATGGTTTGGAAAAGTTATTCTTTTTGCGTTTGTTTGAATCTTGTAGAATTTAGATTTAAGTGGGAGACTGATCGATTTGTCTTGCTTACATGTTATTGGTTTCTTAAGTTTATGTTATGGATTCTTTATTGGCTGTGGCAAAGTAAATATATTGTAAATGTTCTTAGAGAATTCTTAACTGAATCACATAGATTCATTAGTGCTTGTTTGTCCATTTATGGAAGTAAGTTTCTATGGTTCACCTGTTGTGGTTCATGCTTGGGGTTCTTTTGAAGAATTTGGTTATTGGAGACAATCAGATAGCGTTACAACATTGTCAGTTTTATTCCTTCTCTTTCTGTCATTGAGTTTAAATTCCCCCTTGAGAGTTTGTTTTCATTGCCAGAATTTTGTGGTGCTGATCAAAGTTGCTTAGATTTCACTAGTAAACTTTTGACTACAACCAGCAGAATTTGGAATTTCAGGGGGTTGTAGTAGGAAACACATGAGATAGAATCCTTGTCTTATTGTGGGAATGTGAGATGGCATCTTCTTTTCGTGATCGGGGTGACACTTCGTGCAGGTTAAATTGAGACATGATATTCTGGATATTCTTACAGTACGGAGAGTTGCTGGGGAGGTGCTTGGTCTTGGACTCTTGTGTCACCTTTTAAGTTCTTCTAGTGAGATCTCCTTCATGTCTGGATGATGAGCAGTCTGAAGTATTGATGGAAAATTGTAATTAAGCCTTTGTTGTGAGGCTTCAACTGCTGTCTAGTCAGGTCAATTCATGTTAATTCATGTTTCCTAGGGAGGAGTGGGTAACAGTTTTCAAAGGGGGATGAATGAATATTTTGCTTGCTTGCATTTTACAGTTTCCTGTTTCATATCTGTGTTATGAGGTTAGTGATCATCATAATTTTGTGGTTAACTTATGTGTGTGTTGATCTTGATATCATAATGTTATTCCTCTTGATAGCACATGGTATATCTTTGTCCAGTGCCATTATTCTGGCCTTATTAATCATTTTGGAGGAGGTAAGATGAACAAAGTATGGTAGTTTTGTTTTAGAAATATAATTATAACCATGATCTTTGGAATATTTGCCTGAAGCCAAATGTACATCTTTTTTCTTGTTAGATTTAACCTGGTTGAATACTTTCATTCATTGTTTCTTGTTTCTGAGCCTTGGCATGGACGAAGTTTTGAGATTCATGTTTTATGGGCAAAATATATATGTTGATGGTTTTTCTGTTCGAACTAAAATATTGATAATTGCTGTTGCATTTTTTGTCTTGCACCACAGAACCCTCACCTGCTCATGTGTGGCACACTTTTCACTGTTGGCCAAAGTCGTCAATGCAATTTATGGCTTAATGATCCAGCCATTAGCAGCATTTTATGTAAATTGAGACATATTGAGGTATCTGCCTGGTTGATTTACTATAAAATTTCTCATCGTTGATTTGTTAAGTTGAATAACTGAAGTCACCTCCTTGATTGTGATTGTTTTTGAATATGGTTGGTAATGATGATTTTTACCTTTCCCTTGTCAACATGTGCAGCGTGGAGGTGCATCTGTGGCCTTGTTGGAAATCACTGGTGGCAAAGGATCAGTTCAAGTGAATGGTAAAGCTTACCACAAGAATGCAAGTTTAATACTGACTGGAGGTGATGAGGTGGTGTTTAGCACTTGTGGAAATCATGCTTATGTATCCTTCTTGCTCTGTTCCTAATTTATCTTGTACACCTTTTGTCTTTTTAGTGGTAAGATCTCAAAAAAGTGGATTTTCACCATTTGTTGTTGCTTTAAATCTCACATAGGCCAATAAGTTCCTTAATGGGATACTAGATTTTTCAGCAGCTCACCAACGATAACTTAGGTGCTCCAGGTGTTCCATTTGCAAGCATCTTAGAAGCCCAAGGTGCTCCTAGAAAAAGGATGTACACTAAGACAATATCTGGTGATTGCTCAGCATATGCAGGAGCATCAATACTAGCTTCTTTGTCTAATCTTCAAAAAGATTTAACCCTTCTTCCACCACCTGCCAAAACTGTTGATTCTGTACAGCAGAATGCTGAAGTTCCTGCTTCTGGTGCCCCATCTGATGGTCATGTTCCAGAAGTTGACATGAAAGATAACAGCAGTAACAATGAGCCTGCTGATTTTTCTTTAAGGGAGAAAACTGTTCCATCAGGTGCTACAATTGAAAATGGGGCTCCTGGTGATGTTAGATTTGATGCTTCTGTGGATGCTGGACCTGGAAAGATCCACATATCTGCCCATGAACTAAGACCTCTCTTGCGAATTCTTGCTGGTTCATCTTCTGAGATTGATTTAAGCAGCAGCATTTCTAAAATACTCAATGAGCAAAGAGACATAAGAGAACTCATCAAGGATCTTGATCCTCCAGCAATTTTGATATCTACTAGACGCCAAGCATACAAAGAAAGTTTACATAAAGAAATTCTAATTCCTGAGAACATTGATGTTTCATTTGAAAGTTTTCCGTATTATTTAAGGTACAAACTTGCAAGAAATTGTAAATTTTGTGTTATCATCTCCTTTATTTTTTATTCACTTTGCTCTGCTTTGGATTTCTTTATAATTTACTGGTATGGGACTTCTGCAGTGATACAACAAAGGAAGTTTTGAAAGCTGCTGCTTTTGTTCATTTAAAATGTAATAACAAAGTTGCAAAGTTTGCTGGTGATCTTCCTTCTTTGTCTCCTCGCATATTACTTTCTGGTCCTGCAGGTATCCATACTCCTTTGTCAATATGATTCTTAATATCTTTTTCATGTTCTGTATCCCGTTCCTACTAGTACCCATATCTTCCTATCCTATGGGGATTTGTTTGACAGGGTCAGAAATCTATCAGGAGACTCTGGCAAAGGCTCTTGCAAAAGATGTTGGTGCTAGACTCTTAGTTGTTGATTCTCTTGTGTTGCCTGGTGTAAGTTTCACTTGTTTTGTGCAAGTTTTTCTACACAATTTACACCTACTTTGGCTTTCTGGTTTTATCTAGGTCTTCTAGATTCTTCTATCTTGACTTGATTATATTTTGCAGGGTTCAACACCTAGAGAAACTGATTCTGTTAAAGAAAGTTCCAGGGCTGAAAGGACATCTGCATTTAGCAGACGAGCTGCACAGGCAGTTTTACACCATAAGAAACCTACTTCCAGTGTTGAAGCAGACATTACTGGTAGCTCGACATTGAACTCTCAGGTTTTTCCAAAGCAGGAAGCCTCTACTGCATCGTCCAAAGCTTACACTTTTAAAACAGGCATGGCACATTTCAATTTGGCACCCCCCCTTTTTTTTTCCCTATTCTGTGGTGTCACTGGTAACTTCTACTGAATAGCTGAATGGGTTTTAAATTGCAAATTTTGCAGGTGATAGGGTAAAGTTTGTGGGCACTGCAAAACCACCGCCTGGGCTTTACCCTTTAAGGTTTCTTCCCTTCTTGATTGATAAATTAGCTTTTATGAAACTACTTTAGCTATACCTATTGGGATTAGCTCTGAACTTAAGTGGCCTTTCAAAACATGTTTGTTTTGACTAAATTGTAGTTTATATTATATATGCAATGAATTCACGTGGCATACATCATTTTTTCCATTTAGCTACTTAAATTTTGCCAATATTTTCTATGTGAATTCATGATGCTTATGATTTTCTTGTAATACAATTTTTCTTGTCTAAGAAGGGGGCCTACAGTTGGTTTTTGTGGTAAGGTAGTCCTTGCTTTTGAAGGAAATGGAGCCTCAAAAGTTGGGGTTAGGTTTGATAAATCCATCCCTGAAGGCACTGATCTGGGTGGTGTTTGTGAGGAGGATCATGGTTTCTTCTGTGCTGGTAACTGCTTTCTCATTCTTTCTGTGCTGTATACTTGCATTTAGTTTGTTTATATAATCAAATTGGAATTTAAACTTTCTTATTGTACAGCTAGTTCACTCCAGTTAGATAATTCGGGAGTTGAGGATGATAGGCTTGCTATCAGTGAAATATTTGAGGTACTTGTTCCTTCAAAAGAACTAACCTCAGCTTCTGCATTATTTTTTTAATGGCTGATGCTAAGTTGGAGCATTCTGTTGTTTACAGGTTGTTTCAATTGAAAGTAAGAGCACTCCTTTGGTATTGTTTCTCAAAGATATCGAGAAGTCCGTGGTGGGGAATCAAGATGCCTATTCTGGTTTAAAGAGTAAAATTGAAACTTTACCAGACAGGGTAATTGTGATTGGCTCACACACCCAGATGGATAATCGCAAGGAAAAGGTAATCTGTTACAATGCCTTGTTGTTAGTGACTAGACTTATTTAGGAGAATACGCTTACATGTTTGATGACCTTCCGGTGTTCTTCAGTCACATCCTGGTGGTCTTTTGTTTACAAAGTTCGGAAGTAACCAGACTGCTTTGCTTGACTTGACTTTCCCGGTATGTTAAAGCTTTGGAATTGTTTTATATTCCCCCGCCCCTACATGTTTAACAGTTCTTTGCTTTGAATCTGAATTTCCTTTTGATTTGTGGTTCCATGCATGTTGATTTGAGTATAATAGGAAAGTTGTGTTTACATCTAAAAAAGCTCGGCCTTATAATTGTTTGAGCATCTTATGGTCAATTATATTTTGCATTTGGATATGAGTGCAATAATTTGGTTCAAAAATTTATTATTTGAATTGGAGTGGGGTTGAATTCATGATTGGAAATGGGGTGATGTTGACTTGAACTAGTATTCTCCTATGAAGATATCTTCACACTTCATGATGGCACTATGAATGGCATAAAAATCAAGTTCATGAATCCACAAGTGTGTGTTGATTTGAGAGGCTGTCAAGGTATGAAGTTGGTCATGCACTTAAAGCTGCAATATAGTTTGGTTATAAAATTTGAGACTTTGTGTTGAATTGAATTTGATTTTTTTTTTCTGTAAATGAGATCTTAGTCCTGTTATTTCCACTGTTGATGATGGTTTTATTGTCTCTTGAATATTTGTAGTAAGCTATTTTTATTATATAGTTCCCTTTTCAATAATATGTGCTTGAACAAATATTAATGAGCAAATGAGAAAACTTTTGGTGTTAAATCTCTTTGTTGTTGCTGGTTAATAATAGAAATGATCATATTACTTTTTAGGATAACTTTGGTAGAATGAGTGAAAAGAGCAAAGAGACATCCAAAACAACAAAGCAGCTGTCTCGGCTTTTCCCGAACAAAGTGACAATACACCTACCTCAGGTATGACCTGCATTCTTGTGGAAATCGTTTACAGCTATTATCTTTCATTAAATATCATAACTTTTACTTTGAAGAAACTTCACAGGATGAAGCTTTGCTTTTGGACTGGAAACAACAGTTGGAACGTGACGTTGAAACTCTGAAAGCCCAAGCAAATCATGTTAGCGTTCTTTCAGTAAGTATAATTTCGTTGTATTATCGTCTGGAAAGGTGATGGCTTGTTTGTTTTTAAAAAATGCTACCTTATGGAAGTATTTAATGACAACACCTCTCACAAATACAGGTGCTAGGTCGTGTTGGCTTAGTCTGCCCTGACCTTGAAACTCTGTGCATCAAGGATCAAGCACTTACTACTGAAAGTTGATATTCCTAAACTTTATTCTCCCTTCAAAATGTCCACTGTTTTCTGGTAATTGTTATGGACTTTCAAGAACTGTCATGTTTATCTGCTATTGTTTTTCTTTTTGAATAGATGTTGAGAAAGTAGTGGGATGGGCTTTGAGCCACCATTTCATGCATTGTTCTGAAACTTCCATCAGGGATGCTAAACTTGTGATGTCTAATGACAGGTTAGTCATTTCCACTGTCATCAAAAGCGTGTTAGTTTTAGGTTTCTTTCCTTGATATTGTTTTCTTTGTCCATTTTGCAGCATTAAGTATGGTCTGAGCATTCTACAGGGTATACAAAGTGAAAGTAAGAGCTCGAAGAAATTGCTCAAGGTAAAGCTGGTTCCCTGTATCTAGGGAATTATCAGACTTTGATATATGAAACCATGTTTCCTGTTGGATTCTTATTAAATATGTAGTGAATTTAAGTCTACAACATTGCAGGATGTCGTCACTGAGAATGAATTTGAGAAGAAACTACTAGCAGATGTAATTCCACCAAACGAGATAGGAGTTACCTTTGATGACATAGGTGCATTAGAAACTGTGAAGGATACCTTGAAGGAACTTGTGATGCTTCCTCTTCAAAGGCCTGAATTGTTTTGCAAAGGGCAACTAACTAAGGTGAGACTTCCCTTTCTTTACTTACTAATTTTCTTGACAATGTGTTGGTATAACTTTATTGTTTTTAACAGCCTTGCAAGGGAATATTACTCTTTGGGCCTCCTGGAACTGGAAAAACGATGCTTGCAAAAGCGGTTGCAACTGAGGCTGGTGCAAACTTTATAAACGTCTCTATGTCTAGCATTACTTCAAAGGTACATATTTCCTTAATCGTGGTGCTTCCTTGATGTTTGAGCTTTCAGCTGAAAGTTGAACTACCTTTTTTTTTTAGTGGTTTGGTGAAGGAGAGAAGTATGTAAAGGCCGTGTTCTCTTTGGCTAGCAAAATAGCTCCCAGTGTTATTTTTGTCGATGAGGTTGGTTTAAATATGACCTTTTGATACTTTCTTGTTGGCTTCATATTTCCAGTCTGTTTTATTCAGTGTTTCTGCAGAGCTTCATGCTGCACGTGCACTTTTCTAGTGCCATTATTCCTGGCTGTCACTTGTTTTCTTCGGGCCTTTTAAAGTTTTGTTGTTTCAATTTGCCCTAATGTGCTCTTTTCCTCAATTGCCTGTTGCTTTAGGTGGATAGCATGTTGGGAAGACGAGAAAATCCAGGAGAACATGAGGCTATGCGTAAAATGAAGAATGAGTTCATGGTGAATTGGGATGGTCTGCGTACGAAAGATAAAGAACGGGTGTTGGTCCTTGCTGCTACAAATAGGCCTTTTGACCTTGATGAGGCTGTTATAAGGAGGCTTCCACGGAGGTTTTCTATCATGATTCTGTTTTTACTCTATTTTGTCTCCCTGTACCTGGAGCAATAGCAACATTATTGACTTGTACAAATGGGATGTGCAGATTGATGGTTAACTTGCCAGATGCACAAAACAGAGAAAAGATTCTGAAGGTTATACTGGCCAAAGAAGATTTGGCAGCTGATGTTGATCTGGAAACAGTGGCAAACATGACTGATGGTTATTCTGGAAGTGATTTAAAGGTTTGATGTATTTTCTTTTATCCTCATACCTGTTCGTCTATTTTCCACTTTCAAGACTGAATTTTTATTCATGTTTTCCTCAGAATTTTTGCGTAACTGCAGCACATTGTCCCATTCGAGAGATATTGGAGAAGGAAAAGAAGGTTAATAAAAATAGTATTTAACTTCGTTTATTTTCATATAATTTGCTTGCTCTGCTCATAATGTTGAAATAGTCTCGGGCTTTAGTTTTCCTTTCAACCCACACTATGTAGGTAGATCAATTGTGTGATGTAGAAGCAGCTAAATAGAAGTTCTTATTTAAAAGGTTTCATTAGAAATTTACAAGAGGTGTTCTGGATTCTGAAATATAGCATAAACTCCTATTGGTATTGATTTTTGTTGCATCTCAGGAGAAAGCTTTAGCGACAGCAGAGAACAAACCATTTCCTGGATTGTACAGCAGTGCGGACGTTAGGCCTCTCAAGATGGAGGATTTTAAATATGCTCATGATCAGGTACTTTTAAGACATTTCTGGATGCATTGCATGTTGAAGGAGTATGTGTACACCTAGACACGAAAAACTCATTCATATAACTTGTGCATTTGCGATGCAGGTGTGCGCAAGTGTATCATCGGAATCAGTGAACATGAGTGAGCTGCTGCAGTGGAATGATTTGTACGGGGAAGGAGGATCAAGGAAGAAGAAGTCGCTTAGCTACTTCATGTAGAAGCAAAGCTCGTGTACAGCCTATTCAACTGCCCTTTGCTAATCTGTAAAGAGAGGAGGTATCGTTTTTAGATGTTGACCGGTATGAAATAGGAATTCCATTGCTGGCTCCTTTGTACTATACATAGGTTTTTCTTGTTCTTCTTTTTTTCATTTTGAACTATTTGACGCCAGCTCTGTTACTGTTAAGACCTTCCTCAACTATCAATCAGGCAGCTTTGACCGATAGACCGAAGCTCCTCTTAACCTATCTGCTTTATCCTACTCATTTTTTATGCTTTGGGTCTTCATCATAATTGTTGTTTGTGCCGTCAATCTGTAAATACGAATTTTGATTAATAGAATAAGATTGTTATCTTCTGTAGCTGCCTTCTTTATTCCAACTGATCTTTGACTTGATCTGTTACAGACAAACAAAGGAACAACCACCACTAACTACATCTTAGTTCCTGATGGATTATAGTCTTCTATGTTCCTGATGTTTCCTTGAATCATTATAATGATAAAAAGTAATTGACCATTTTGTCCGTGTTTTAGAACTTGTGTAGCCATGTAATCTCATGAATCTTCCTATGAACGGGTTGTAAGATCTGGAACATATCCATCAAAAGTGTTGATCGGTTGGCTTAGGTAGGTTAAGAGTTGTAATGTCAAAACTTGGTTTAGTTTATGTGGTACGACCAAAAATGGAAGTAGTTTTTTTGGATTTCTATAAATACTAGACTGTAAACAAATTGGTTTCTCATATCAAATCAAACTTTAGATCTAATTAAATCAACTTTAGCCTACTTCAAATGGATTCTAGTACTTAAATGAGATATTGACCAGAAAATTCAACGGATTTAAGCACTTGTAATGAGCTTATTCAATGGTATGAAGAAAAGAACGATATCTTTTCTTGATCCAACTGTTTATCCACCTGGCACGCGGTTTTCAGCCTCAACTCTCAGGACCCGATATTAAAGTTGTCCTGTAAAATGAAGACACTAACTTGAAGATACCGCCATATCCTACAACAAACATTGCAGAACTTTTCCAACATCCAGAGTAATGTTATAAAGAACATGGCCGCAATACTGACACACTTACTTGGTCGAAGTCCATTTCTACCAAGATTTTTAATTTCTTTCACTGCTTTTAGTACAAGATTCTGAAAATGAGTACATGTTAAAAACTTTCAGTGACATTACATTTCAGATTGATCTCTCATCACTTGCTCCCTCTTGGTCAATATGTCGTGTACAGACAGCTGACATGAAATGAATCTGTAATTACGGAAAGCCTAATCTAAACACAGAAAGAGGTATCTTTAGTATCAAGAAATTGATAAAAATGTTGCCTAAAGCGTGCGAGTATATGCACTGTACCAGACGTAAAAGACTATTTCCAATGGACTTTACATCTCTTTCGTTCAGAAAGGCAATGCTAAAGTGGTCAGCACGGGAGAAGTCCCTGGCTATGGCTTTATCAATTCGTTTCCAAAGCGATAGGGCTTACTTTCTTATGGATATGGTCCAGAGAAGGTCTGAACTTGATTTCACAGTTATCTTTTCATCTTTGACTAAGTTGGAGGTGCTCACTAGACCACCGAAACTCATTTCCATGTCAGCTGCAAGAAATAATTTACAAATATTCCTAAAGGCTCAGTCTCCTGACAAATGAGGAGTCCCTCTGAATAATTTATATAACACCAAACAGAATGCTACTAAACTATGGCATCACAGATGAGGTAAACTCAAAGTCAAGGTTGCCTCTCTGGTTTATCACTAATTACTGGGATTATGTACATTATATGGAAGCAGAAGTTTAAATTTATCAAAGCACATAAGAGGTGGATTTTTATCATTAGTCAAATGAAAAATATGCTGGAATGCATAGACATGGATGAATTAGTAGCCAAAGGATGCCAGAGTAAAATTTGCAGCCCATCTTTTTGAGGTAATTTGCTCAAATGAAGATGTAGAATAGGTATACTCACTAAGATCCCATTGAAGTCCAGTTGTAGTAGTACTACCAGATGGCATTCCTAATGGAATGAGACCGCAATGTGGGCCCTCCAAAGATGATTGGACAAAAATCTCATGACGGTGCGTCCTTGGGAGTAGGTAGATAAGGCAATCATCAGATAATAGAACTATACGCATAGTTGAGAAACGGTATAGTACATTAATGTTCCCAGCCTCATGATCAAATCGTCCACCAAGAGCTCCAGCTACAAGAACGCAGAGCTGCCAATTACAGCAAAAACCCTTTCAAAATGCTAATCTCGAAGTGGCGGAGGATTAGAAGTGCTTATTATTGCCCTAGCATATTGTTTTGTAACTTCCCAGAAAATAGGTTTCGAGCAAAAGTAAATCTTGAATAATAAATGAAAATGAAGGAAAAAATCTGCAAACAACTGCCCGGTAGCCCTGATAGAGTCCCAACTTATGAATAATATACAAGAAACATCTGGAAAATAATGACAACTCAATATAGGACCATCCATGACAGATATAACTTACTTCAGACTTATTACAATCAGGATTGTAGTCACGAATAAATGTCACACATTTATGTAAATCTGTGGTGTCCTGATCGAAAGATTCATCAACTACCTTGGTTCCCTGCATTAAGTAAACAGCCAAATACACCTAAGCAGTCAACCTGAAGTAACACCAAAACGAGGTAAACCAACAAAATCGAAAGGCAACTACACTCAAACAGGTATGCATTTGCTCAAGCATTTGATGAAACTACAGTTTGTAAATATTTATTTAAAGAAAATGACGAAACAATTTCTGCATTACATCACAATGGAAAAATCTTGGTTACCAGGCTACTATAGAAATCCAGTACTTCTGCTCGAATGGAATCCATGTCTCCCTTGATTACATCTGGCTTGTACCTGTTACGAAGTATTAATTAGAAGCCAACTTAACATTAACAGTTACATCAAAATATTCATGTATTCAGAAACTGGATTATACACAAAATCACTCAAAAGTCTGACAGTTCAGTTGCACAAGGTGCTAACGGTAAATTTCACGACAATGTGTAGCACAGAAAGACCTAATCAGAGACTTGTTGAACTAAAATGTCAAAGTCCTATCACCAGAAGAAATACAATATTAGAACCTTCGGAGAATATTAATCCACCCAGAACTCAGATTGAAGTGTCAAGTGATCTATGACGAGATTAATGTAGAAGTATGCATACATGGTTAAAGAAATTTAAACCAAGTTAATCAGATTTCAAGAGACTCTTGGAGGAAGTAGCCAAGCATCTAAAACTGCTACACAAAACTAATTACAGAACAGGAAGTAAAAATAGCCACCACAATAACCCAGCTCCAAACAGGTTACAAGTCCTATGCAGTTAACCATTTAGAGTCAAACAACTTACTTGCTCTCAAAATTTTATCCCCATAAGCTTAATTTGATAAAACACGCCAAACCCCTCCACATGATTGTTTTACTGATGAAATTCTCTCAATTTATTGATCTATAATTAATCCTCAGATGAAAAGGACAACTTTTGTAGTTAATGAACCCAAACGGTTACAAAACTTGCTCAAGTAAAACAAAAAGCAACAGCCAACAAGGAGCACATACACAAAGTAAAAGATCACCACCTTTGTCGAACATGAAGAGCATCTTCATGCGGGAACAGCTGAGGCATTTCGTCGTACACGCGGTTGGCGCCACCATCAGCACACAAACGTAGTCGTGCTGCTCTACACCAAAAACCACGTAAAAATACAAACAATTCTAACCAAAGACCCATCAAAACCCACGATCCAAATCCCAACATCATTGACCCAAAGATTCATAACAGAATAAAAAGCCAATAAGGGGTTGACCCAAGTACCGTGCTTCCAAAGCAGAGGAGTGAATCTGGGGAGGCTTTGGTTGAGAACCACGAGTGCGTACGTTAATGATGGACGTTGGTCGGCGGGGATTGTCGGCAGAAGGAACGTGGAGGAATGGGTCATCAAATCCATTCCGGCGAACTTACCGCCGTCGAAGCACGACCAAGTCAAAAGGGAGAGTTGAAAAATCTACAATAATTTGCAAGACCCAAAGTTGTGACCTGATGCAGCTATATTGCCATTGCACAACAGATAGGGTATTATTTTATGAATTACTTTGGATTATTGGCTTGCACTCAGACTTTGGAATCATTTTGGTTTCATATTTTCCGGTTCAAAGTTAGGCCACACCCACAGCCACATGTGATGTGAGGAATCATAGCATAAATTCAACGCATTGGTTGAGCTCAATTCCTTATTATGGAAAAGTCAAGCTCTTGTGATTGAAGTAAAGAAGCAACAATCAATTGAATTTATGATTCGGTATTAAGAGATTATTAAATCACAAATTATAATTTTTTATAATAACTTTTAATGATTACTTTATTTTATTTCATTAATACTTTTATTCTTATCATAAAAATTATTTATAATTATTTAAAAATTAATAATT
>JANIHZ010000009.1:32258646-32278765 GCA_027478365.1 Erythroxylum rufum | reverse complement strand
TTAGCTAAAAGAAGAGAGGATAAAATTGCAATTAAGAAGCTAAAACGTACCGTATCAGTGAGTTGCGTGTGGAGTAACGAGTGGATGATGATGAGAAGAAGAAACCTAATAAAAAACATCATGTTCGGAGAGAAGTCCACGACAGGTCCTAACCACGTAATCTGACAGGTCGGAGAAAGAAACTACCTTAACAAAGATACATCTTGCCAGATAATTAAACAAATAATTAAAAAGAGAGAGAGAGAGAGGCAACACATTTGAGATGTGTCCTTTTCTTGCAACCTCCTGATCCGTGGGTTTTGATTGGCGGAGGCTGGAGAGAGATAGGAGGGAATGCCAAGCTCTACAAAAGCCACCGTTGATCATCATCTCTGGCAACAGAAGAATGCAATGGACGGTGGTGATGGCGTTGATTGTCATCGCCGTGACGGTGATCAGACAGAGCCTCCCTCTTCTGGGGTTCCTTGCACGATTTGCCTTGATTTGGTGTGTGATAATGGGGGTAGATCCAGGGCTAAGCTCCAATGTGGCCATGAATTCCATCTGGGTATTTTAGCTTGCAACCTTTCTTGCTGTTTTCAGTCCATTTCTTTCCTTTTTTGCTTCTTTCAGTTTGGTATTGAAGATGGGGAATGGAAAAGATTGTATTTTTAAGTTGGGATTGTTTGCGTTGACCATGTCAACTATTTTTAGACACGATTTTAGGGTGCTATTTTGGTTCATCAAGTAAATTTGCGTTACAGATTTCCCAAACGAAGAGAAGTAGATAAAGTACTCAATTATTAGATGTTTTTATCTTTATATGACTTGAACTCGGAAACGAGAAAATTGGACCGGTAGAGGCAACTAATCAAGACTCCCTGTTTATGGATGATCTTACAACAGACGAATTATCTGCAGTTCGAAATTTAATGTCTGAAAGAAATGACCTATATTTTCATGTGTTTATCTCTATCTGTAAAAGTACAATTAGTGATGAAAATGTAACTTCAGCTGACTTTAATTCCTATCAATATAGACTGGAAAATTCCAACTGATTTGATCATCTTCTCTTGCTAAATTCCACTACTTGCATTCTATAGGGCCTTTGCATATAATGTCCATAGCCTATCTAAATAGAACATGATATGATTTAGGTTCATGTAGTCTTCTTCCATGGAATGGAGCTAAGGATATTCAGTTGTCGAGTCGAGCCGATCTGCACCACCTTGAACTCATAACAGCATTTATTTGTTTCATATTCGAGCCCTTTAGTATGTTTTTTTGCATTAAAATGTTTGAGCTCTCATTTTGCTAATCTAGTCTTGAGGACATTGCTAAGGTGGTCTGTAGATGCTTGCAACATCAAATACTGAAGGAAGAAGACATGCAACACCTTTGGTGTTCTCTATGAATGTTTGATGTCCTATGATCCTTTCCACTGCAGATTGCATTGGATCGGCCTTCAATATGAAGGGAGCAATGCAATGTCCATGTTGCCGAACAGTTGAGGGAGGTCAATGGTTATATGCAAATGGCTCTACTCGCTCATCTAATGACTTCAGTATGGATGATTGGATTCCTGAAGATGAGTTCTACAACCTAAGTTATCCTGAAATGGTAAAGCTCTTTATTATTCTCAGGTGTTTAGTAGATCAGTTCCAAAGTAGAAGTCATCAACTTCTGCAATACTGCAAATAAACATTGTGAATTATTTCTTAATATATTTGCAAGTCGCAGATAAATTGTAACACTTTTTTTGTTTATGTAAATTGTCTTGTACTAATTTGTCTAGTTCCGTTTGTCTCCATGCATCATTGCCTTTGAAGGTGGAGATGTGTCAAGTTATAGGCTTTTAAAATATTTTATGATTAGATGAATGAATACTAACTATTTAGCTGATTTCAGTACCTTAGTGAATTTAGGAATTACTTTATGGCACTTCAAGAACTTTTGGAAATTCTTTATGATAGGCCATTATATGCCTATGACCAAGCATTAAGTCCTCAAGTTATTCTTTCTTTGTAGTATTTGTGCCTGGTCATTTGTCATGTTTTACCTTGAATTGCGTTCTTTCCTCAGTCTTTCCATGATAAGAATGCCACTCACCAAATTAGATGGTCAGTAATAGCTAAATGAGTTGAGGTATGTCACAAGTATCTGCGAGAATTGGTAATAAAATCAAGACATGGCAAAAATGTTGCCACAAATATTACTGTTAGGCAACTAGGTGACCATGAAGTTGCTGTTCATAAGACTTGTGATTATGTGAGATGGGAAACTTGCTACCTCAGATCTTAGCTGTTAACTATGAAGCAATAAATTGTTAAGATTTGAAGCCTTAAGATTTTGTTTGTGGCTCCTAGTTGAAAATTTTGATTCTGAAGTTTGTTTAGTGAATAAACCTTCTGTTATTTTATCCACTAAATGGTAGCTTACTGGTTGAAGGCAATAAATTTATTTGAGTTAAGTTGGGGCTTAAAGAAAATGTGTCAAATCTTCAAAAGAGAACCAAAATAAAATGGGAAATAGCAAAACATTGACTACAATCGCTTTGGAGAAAAGACGGAAAACAAAGTTGAAGACACAAGAAAAGGACGATTATCGGAAAGAGATAAACAGCTGTCTACTCACCAAAAATATTGATGTGAATATATCTATACATGTCTCAAAGTTGTCTAATTGGCATTATCTTATTTCCCTTTCAGCCACTTCGAGTTCACTGGTGTCCATTTGGTGAATTGGCAAGAGTTGGCCCATCATTTGAGTAAGCAAGCCACCTTTTTTTTTTTAATCTTGTTTATCTATTTCTTCTTGTTATGTTGAATTTCAGATCTTCCATATTGACAGATGAACTGAATTTTCTGCAACCTTTTTGCCTTTTGCACTTGCACTCCAGTTCCTTGTCATGTAGATTTTAACTTGTGGTACACCCAGCTAGTCATGTTATGTTCTCTACAAAAAATCTTTGTGCAATTCTACTGTATTGCAGTCAATTTTTGGTTGCTTCTAGAATATGAGGGGGATTTGCAGATTCCCTGCTGCTTGGCTGAGGCCATGTTTGCTTATACTTGTATAAAGTTATCTCATATATTCTGTTTGGACAACTTCCAAAAACTAACAATAGTTGTTTGCTAAATTTCTTTGAATCAAGATATACGAGCAAATGAAAAGAAAAACTAACCATAGGGCCCCAATGTGCAATATATGTCCAACTATGGGAGTGTTCCTTGTCACGAACATTATCCACACACCTAACAAGTTTAATAATTAATGAGAATACTATGGCAGCCAAATAGTGATCAAGGAGATGGACTCATCATTAGTATTGTTGCTACTTGCTCCAGCCTTTTTCTTTTATAAGCTCCCTTTGCTATCTGTGAGCTTAACCCACAAAGTCAGATGATTCTTTAATTATTCAATAGATAAATTTTTGGTTCTGTATGGAGCAGCAAGTGATGTTCTTTAAACGTGTAGTATTGCATTGCAGTTTTGGCAGCGTAAAAGAGTGAGTCAAGTTCACAATAAAAGCATGTGATAACAATTATTTAAGTATAATTGCTATCTGTTTCTACTGCATTTACTGTAACAAAAAGTTGCTTTACTGCAACAAAAAATACGCATTACCTATTTGGTGATGGACTGCAATGTCTGGTTCTATTTTGAGATTTTAGAAGCAAAATGTTCGAAAGCTTTTATGCAGTTCCTTGCATACTGATATTTACTAGAAATTATTGTTGCTTAAGTTAGTTCTTTCTGCATTTCAGGGACGGAGAACCTCCATCTACCACCTGTAAGTATACTGTTTGATGGATTACTGATGAACAATCTCAGGTGCCTTAAGGGTTTTATTAAAAGATTGAAAATGTACTTCTTAATGTAGATCGTGACTCAAGGGGACATTACTCTATGTATTCTGAACCCTCAGCTGCATCTCCTGTGGCTCACTCGTTTGTTGCATACATCGGACCAATATCACCCGCCTCATCAAGATCTGCTGAAGGTGTAGATGATGCGAACTTCAACCACCACTGGATTGGCTTACCCGGACGGAACGAAATCTTTAGTACCCATAATTTTCCTGCCACCAATATCCAATACCATAGTTGGGGCTTTCATTCCCCTTCTTTCCCTGTATCAAACAGCCAAATAACTAGCAGAGATCCAGCTTCTATTTCTCCTTTTACCTTGAGATCATCTAATGGTGATTCTGACACTGTAGCAAGGCCCAATTCTTTTCCACATCCAATTCTTTTTGGTAGCGGGTAAGCAATGTGCTACAGCAAGTCTCAATATTTCCTTTCTTCCTTTATTTATATGTTTAAATGGACGCAAAGGGAAAACTGTTCTCCATCTTTTTGCTGGCAAGGATGAAAGTGGATGGTGGATGGTAATGCTCTCTGATAAGTTATCACATCATGTCATGCTCAAAATTACTCACCTATCTTGGTTCATGACATTAAGATCCCCGACTTTATGCTTCATGCTAAATGTTGTGGTGCACATCATAGGCGTTTTGTTTTGTACCTATTATTCTTATAATGTCAACTTACCAATGCTGCCCCATGCTTTCCTCATAAATGCTCAGTTTAATATTTCATTTGAAAAATTAGTTTTCTTACAATTGATGCACCGTGAAACAAATTGATAAGATGTGTATCGTCTGTTAATTGTTCTTGATCAGAATAGTACTTGATCATTTCAATGGCATCCATGGCGTATGAGATAGTAATTCTTTCTCTGTTCTCTTTAGATCTGTTCCAGCAGCTGGAAGCTCATTTTTCTCTTCAATCATTCCTCGACATCCAGCTACCAGTGTTTGGACTCGTGAAAGAATACAAATGTCATATCCTCTCCATCATCAGCTACAACCTAACAATTCAACAGGCGTGCCAGCTCCTGTTGCCTATGGGGTTCGAACATTTGATGGTCCAAGAGGACTGCATATGGTAATGGCGGCACCACCAACCCCACATGAGCAAAGTGGAGGCTTCCTTGTTATACCATCTCCTAGTTCATCGGGTCAGAATCTCCATGAAGAAGGAAATTCTTTTTCGAATCATTATCAGGCATGGGAGAGAGACCATTCGTCTCGTTTTCAGCATGCATCTCTCGACAGGGGCTTGGACTCAAGCTGGCATTCTTTTCACCAGACTACCAGTGGCTCTTATTCTGGCCACAGAGCTGGTGGCTTCTGGCGGAGGCAATCATCTTAGTGTTCAGCCTCAAGCATGTCTGCATAAGGCTTTTATGAACTAAACTTGAGCTGCGTGTTGAGACATGATTAAATTACCCCACCGGATCAAACATGGACCATAAATGTTTAAAGTCATATCCAATTTTGTATATACTTGGCATATACTTGCATGGCTCTCGGGACTGTAAAGTTTTAACCCTCTTATAAGTCGATGAAATGTTTTGTCCCTATTTCTCCACGAATTTTATCATTCTTTCAATGACAGTCACTAGTAACATCGACTTTGTTTTATAATCCAAGTAGTTTCGACTTTGGATTAGCCTATTTGTATCTTGAAGTGAATTGTGGCTTTTAAGCCTCTAACAGTTTATACCAAACAAACATTCTGTTCACACAAAGTTTTGGCAGTGAAGAATTAATTAACAAATGGAAATACTATTTACTTCCTCATAAGTTCGAGATGCACGAGTTTTTATTTGTAACGATATTACAATTTGGTTCTTGTTCATAGTGATCGAAAGAGTAACATTAGCATCTACATTCCTCAGCCTACTGAACAGAGTGAGTCAGAGGAAGACCTGAGTAGTTCTTCTGCAGTTCAATAATACCATCTAAAGATACGGTTTTTCCCTTCAACAAGTTGGAGTACCAGTAAGCAGAGAGCTTGGGTTGTCTCTTCATTTCTGGGTCGTCTAAATCTACGTAAAATAGGCCATATGCTGATTCATATCCATCCAGTAACTCGAAAACATCAAGTAATGACCAAGCAAAATATCCCTTCACATTGGATCCGTTTCTGCACAAGATTAGAGACCAAAAGGAAGTCAGACCATATATTACAGAAGCCAGAAGGTCATGGTTTGCATGCTTAAATTAAATGCATAAAATTGTTAATTAAGGACTGTGATTATGCCATTTCAAGGATTAAGGAACAGCTACAAGAGGTCTAGACTTTAGGGAATGACTATAGAGTAGAACTTGGTAGTTCTGACGCAAAATCGTAAGTGGAAATGGAAGGTCAACGTGTCTGCAACTGAATATATATACGTATACCTGATCGCGTCAGCCACAGCTCCTATGTATGCATGCAAATATTTCACCCTTGAAGTGTCTTCTAATGTTGAGTTCCGTATGGTCTTTTGACCTGCCAAGAAATGCCATAAAAATCTCACCAATCAGAGGCAGGAGATGGTACTTGATAAAAGGGTTCATATCCAACATCAATAATGAGCAACTTATGAGTTAAACTGAACTTTGCATTGGCTGATGATCTAAGAAAGTGAATGCACAAATGGAGTGGATCTTAACAAATATTTCAAATTTATGTTCATCTCAGGTGAATTTCCTAGCACTAATGAATAGCAAACAAATGGCATGTTGCAGAAAATTTGAGCAGTAAGTGTGTGCTGACATGAGAGGAAGAGCAGGAAAAGTAGAGACCATTTTCATGGATGTATATTAGAGGGTTGCCATAAGTTTGCTTGAAGTACTCCAGTGTGGCTTGCAGGCCCCAGGGTGCTACAGGAAGCTGATTCAAGAAAGAATTGGTAACAAATCCAAAAAGATGCTGTGAGGGTGAGTGAAAAAGGATGATAAGCAAAGACCGCAAATATTCTTACCTCAGATGGTATTTCATTATCCTGTGGAACTGCAAAAAAACAGAAGAAATGTTAATCATTTCAGTTTCATATAGTGCAGCTCCCAAGAATCAGTGAATGGTTATTCAACACATACGGATGAACTGTACTCCCACATCTGCATTAAAATCTCTATATTTCCATTGCCAACTGCTGGGATTGTCTTTGGCATGGACAGTCGAATAATGTATCACTCCTATGTAGTCAAACGAACCCTTAACCAAATTGGATTCAGCAACAGTAAGGGCTGGAAGTCTTGAGCCTACGATTTTCCTCATAATTTCAGGGTAGTCACCAAATATCATAGGGTTCATAAACCTGCAAAACAATGATCAATTATTTCAATAACTAATCAAACGCGTCCATACAATCCAGCTTTTGACTTACCATCCAATATAGAAGTCCAAGGCTCGTTCTATAGCAACAACATCCTCTCTTGTATTAGTCAAAGGTAACATCCAAAAGGTGTACAAGGTGAGCCCTATGATCCCACCTTGCTTGCCCTGCAACATTATGTTGATTTTCCCCATAGATCACAAGCAATTTACTTGTGCAATATAATTGGTGAAGATTAGATAGTACCTGATAGTTTCTTCTGTACAACCTTACAGTTGATGCATGTGCCAGTAACATATGATGAGCTGCCAAGTATGGCTCATATGAGGAGTTTCCTGTGGAGCAATTTCTCACTCCAAATGGAAAAGAACATCGTTTCGGCGGTGTAAGTCCTTGATCATAACCCCCTAGTGTCAAGACATTAGGCTCATTTATTGTAGACCAGGAAGAAACCCTGTCACCAAACTCTCTGAAGCACACGTCTGCATAAGCTGTGAAGTCTTTCCTGCACCAACAATCAAAAATTCACCCTCTTCTCATTATTTTGAACCTTCTGAAAACGGGGCACTCAAAGAACAGAAAGAAGAAATGCCAGAAGAATCTCAAATTCCATACACCATCCTTCGGCTGATCCATCCTCCATACTCATCTTCAAGTTCCTGTGGATGATCGTAGTTGTACAATGTAACATGCGATTGGATGCCTGCTTCATCAATAAGTAGATGATTAGTGCAACTTTAGTAAACATAATTTGATTTCTTAAACTAGAACTAAACAACTAGAACTACTTCGGAATAGAAAAGATAAAAAAACTAGTTTGAAACTTTCGCCCTGACCATGGCTTATAAGCTCATTGATGAGGTTGTTGTAATACTGCAGGCCTTTTGGATTGACAGTTCCTCTTCCACCTAACAAACATAACATGGCAATTGAAATATGAACAAAAGAATCAGTTATCGTTCAGGTGTTGCTCGTTGATCTGAACTGAGAATAGTAGCCATACGTGGGATAAGCCTTGACCATGAGATTGAGAATTTATAGCCATCTAGACCAGTTTCAGCCATAATACGGACATCTTCCTGCAGAAGGTCTGACTTTAGTACAGAATCAGTCACTCCCAAGCAAAACGGGATTTGCTGTTCCAGTTACTTCATTACGGTACTGTTAAATTTTAAATTCATTGGTCTGACCTTGTATTTGTGGTACTGATCAACTGATACATCTGCGTTCGCTCCATTCATATTCCCTGCAATTAAACTTAGAAAGTTAGGCACTTGATCCTTCATCTAGCAATCACAAACTCCTACACATAATAAGATCCAGAGAAAGAACATGCTTGGTGTCTAATACAGAACTAATTGCTTACAAGTCAGTTCTGTGTGCATACAGCTAAAGGAAAACTAAGCAAAACTCAAAATAGATAACCTTCATGGGTAAAGTTGTCCCAAATGCTTGGACTCCTTCCATCTTCCTTAGCTGCTCCTTCCACCTTCGATATACCGGAAAAGTTTGATTAAATTACATGAAAGAAACCATAATCTATACCATTCTTTCGCTCGGGTAATCCTTGCTTGCATGCTATCTTTCATTAAGTGGAAATACCTATCTGTGCATGCGTACATAGTCTAATACAAATGTGTATCTGCAGATATCAAATAGTTTGACCCTCTAATACTTATATTGTTGGGTCGGCAATCTCTGGTAGTAACTCAATAAACATGAACCAAACCCGGGAAGTTTAAGAAATTGAATAAAAGGCTGACCTGATAAGCTGAGGTACCAGCACCGAATATAAATCCAGGTGGGAAGTCCCTTCTGCTATATTCGTCAACACAAGATACTGACACTATTGAACTTATCAAAACAACAATCAAACAAGAAAGCTTAAGCATCCTGATTTACGCCTGTATGGTAATCAAGTTTCTTCTTTTAATAGTCATACAAGTTCTGTTAATGTATATATCTGGATATGTTCATTTATTGTCACAGAAACAAGAGAAAAGTTGGAAGTTATAAACTGGTCTTGTCACAGAACATTGTGGCTTCATTAACGACGAAAATGACGAAACTGCCTAACTGGTTATGAGACAAATTTTCTCCCAACATCGTTTTCCTTGGAAACGGAGCAACAGGCTCTCTTTGGTCGTTTACGTGATAAACTATTATACAATATATTATTAGTCAACATTGATAAGGATGCGAAGGAAAAACTTGCAAGAAGGCAATTGTCTCTTTGTTTTTCATATTTGATCTCTTCCTCATAGAATAAGTTTTGAGGACCAAAAGAAGAAGAAAAAGACGAATAAAGTTTGTCGGAAAAAATTGAAGATTAGAGCTGAGTTTGCATTAAAATATTATGAATTGAACTGAAAATGTTGATTGGTAGTAGGTTATGACAATTTGGTTCAATAACGTCACTGAAAACGTAAGCAAATATGATCAGGACAAGATCAACAGTCGGTAATAACCAAGCAAATATGATCAGGGGAAGATCAACAGCCGGTAATAACTAAGTGCGAGTTGACTATAAGTTATTAGGACGTTGGAAAGTGAAACAAAAATTTATCACTAATTCGAGCAAGTTGTTCAATACTATATGATTAATTTTTGTTAAATTCGATGACCATGTCTTTTAAGTTCACTGCAAGCCCTTTGGATTATCAGTCGGTTCAGTAGATTCGTAAGAGTATGATGGAGTCTCCTGAGGTACAAGTACAATTAGCACATCGGCTTATGGAATCATTCCAGCTCGCAAACATAAAATGACAATCAGTAAAATATTAAAAGAACCCCAGAACTTGTTAAATTGTTGCTTGTTGATGTGAACTGCGGACTGCAGCCGTACTTGGGATGAGATTGAGTTTCTATCAGCATCTAGCTTAGTTTCTATCAACCAACACCCCGAATCTTGGAATTGAATAATTTTTTCACCAAGTGGGAGATACAAGCACTTATGTAATGTTTCTGGAGGACTTTTAATGGATATGGATAACTAAAGATTTGAATTTGTAGCGATTCCATTGCTGATACAGCAACATAATCTCTGCTAGTGACTCAACAAGCATTCGTGAAACATGGAACTTGATACAAAAAGATAACAAGTGAGTGTTCGCTCACATACTAAGAAGTCCCTTTCTCATAGCTCGGGTGGGTTTGTATCATAAAAAGATGCAATAATAACTTTGGTCAAAAGCAAATTATTATAGATCCTAGAAGG
Source organism: Erythroxylum rufum (assembly GCA_027478365.1). NCBI lineage: Eukaryota > Viridiplantae > Streptophyta > Magnoliopsida > Malpighiales > Erythroxylaceae > Erythroxylum > Erythroxylum rufum. Next base: position 32,268,399 of record JANIHZ010000009.1, on the reverse strand, counting down.
GAACAATATAATCTCTAATAAGCATCACTGACTTTGATAGAACTGGAAAGGTAGTGCATGAGGACGACCAGATGTATTCTTTTCAAGCTCAAGAACTCCATCCAAACCAACTCTTTTCCCTTTAAGAAACTCGGAGTACCAATGTTGAGAGAGCTTGGGTTGTCGTTTCAGCTCTGGGTCGTCCAAATCTACATAGTATAAACCATAACTCGAGCCATAGCCATCCAATACCTCCAAAACATCCATTAAGGACCAAACGAAATAACCTCTCGTATTTGATCCATTCCTGTCAAAACAGCAAAAGGAGATAGGCTATCACTTAAGAAAATAAGATCAATTAGAAACAATCAAACATGTTCTAAACTGAATCAATAGCTACAAATTAATTAGTGCAGCAACTGCAAACGATATGAACATAATTGCCACCTCTATTGCCGTAAGAGAGCGGCCTGCAATTGCCATCCGCGATATAAAACTCATATATTTCAGTTCATAATCACAGAAGAACGGCTGCTGTTAATTATTAGTCCACAGAATCACCACGACAGCTTTGCATATTGATAATGAGTAGTTTTTACAAGTGATTGCTGCATAAAAACAATGTCTAAACACACCAGACATACCTTACGGTGTCGAGCACAGCTCCAATGTATGCTTGCAGATACTCAATCCTGGACGAGTCCTCCATTGTTAAATTACGTGGGCTTACTTGACCTGTCCAAAGTTTAAAGAGTAAGTTCCATGAATTGAATGACCGGAAGCACTTGGTCACAAGAAAAGGCTCTGGTCCCCTGGGGGTTACCATTTTCGTGGATATATATTGGAGGGTTGCCATAATCTTCCTTGAAATACTCTAATAGTCCTCGCATTGCCCACGGCATTAGTGGGTACTGAATTGGACAGGAAAGTATTAATCATACCAAATGTTTTATAAGCATTAAGGTCTCAATTCCATGTTACAACTCCTGTTTTTGAAATAGTAGAAAGAAGTGAAACATATGGTAGAAAATGAATTTTCACCTGGTATCCTGAATATGAAATATTTTCCAGGCTAACTGCACGCACAGAACCACACAAATCATTAGTGATTTCAGTCAGGTACAATCGACTAAGTTCCCAAAAAGAATCTATCGAGAGGGTTGGTGAAAACATACAGGTTATTTGTGTATCTAGAAAAAACTCTCTAATTGCAAATTGAGGACCACTGGAGAGGTCTTTAATATAAAATGCAGTATAGTGTATGAGTCCTAGGAAGTCAAGCGAGCCCTTAACCAACTTGGATTCACCAGCAGTGAATGTTGGAAGTCTTGAGCCTACACGTTTCTTCATGACATCAGGATAGTCTCCAAATAGTAAAGGCTTCGCGAACCTGAAACACAGTAGGTAGGCAGTTTGTATAATGGCTAAAGAAAATTTGCTACTGTCTCCTTGTTCTGGAACTCACCAACCAAGAAAAAAGTCTTTAGCTCGTTCAGTGGCAGTGATATCTTCTATGGAGTTGGTTGCAGGAGCAAACCAGAAAGCGTAGAGGGTGAGCCCTACTTGTCCTTGCTGGTTTCTCTGCATAATCAGGTGCATAATGAAAATTGCTGACTCGAAATCTCTTCAGGCAATGATTATATGAATGTTTAACATGAAACACCTACCTGATACTTTGTCCTGTACAATCTTGATGCCGAAGCATGAGCCAACAACATGTGATGGGCTGCTAAGTAAGGTTCGGAGGTTGAATTGCCCCTAGTACAGTTAAACCCAAAAGGAGGAGAGCATCGTCTTGGCGGAAACATTCCACCATCATAACCACCAATTGCGAAGATATTAGGCTCGTTAATGGTGACCCAATGTCTTACCCTGTCACCGAACTCTCTAAAGCACACGTTGGCAAAATCGGTGAAGTCTCTCCTGCATTTGCAGACCACATATTAAGTTATTTTTGTCACTTCTTCTCCCGTTTTAAGCTTGTTGATGCAAGGAAGTATTCCCAAGCATGAGAAGCAGAAACAATGGTACAAGAACAGTTCAGAAACCATACACCATCTTTCTGTCAACCCATCCCCCGTACTCGTCTTCAAGTATCTGGGGATGATCGTCATGGTATATAGTAACGTGTGGTTGGATGCCTGCAATTGATGAACAAAACTTTCAGCTGAAGAAACAGAACATGATCCGAAGCCTGCAGTACCAGAATCGGAAGTAAAAAAAGGGAAGATAAAAAGCAATCAGAAATTTTCTTTTCTAATCTCTTAATATCTGTTTTCTCAAACTTTTGTGCTCTGACCATTCTTAATAAGCTCGTTGATGAGATTGTTGTAGTACTCTAAGCCCTTTGGATTCACGCGTCCTCTTCCATCTGCAAGATGTGACTCACAGCAATCAAACCATGAGAAGAAGTGCTGCAAAATTTTCAGTTTAGTTGGTTAACTGGTATTTTATGAAACCGTACTTGGGATAAGTCTTGACCAAGATATGGAAAATTTATAGGCTTCTAATCCAGTCTCAACCATAAGTTGAACATCTTCCTGCAGCAAGAACGAGGCTAATCAAGATACTGTCACTGATAACAAGTGGGAGCAATTGTCTACTTGAAGGGGATGTTAAATCACCTTATATTTATGATATTGATCAAGTGCTACATCTCCAGTAGCTCCGTGCAAGTTTCCTGGAAATTCAGAAACAAAATTTCAATCATTAAGTCAATCCTGCAAACGATGATGATATCCTTAAAGAACACTCCACATCCCATTAGCAAAAACAATAAGGAATATCAAGTTCAGACTTCTGCAGAACCGAGAACAGCCAGTTATACATAAGAAATAGAAGCTGACCTTCGTGTGTGTATATATCCCAGATGCTTTCACTCCTTCCGTCCATGTTCGCAGCACCCTCCACCTTAATTTTCAAGAATTTATCAGCGAACCTTCCTTCAAGAACTGTGTGTAAACACATGAGAAGTTTTCAGAAAACTAATTCACCTGATAGGCAGAAGTTGCAGCTCCAAACACAAAGCCTGGTGGAAAGTCCTTTCTGCTATACTCATCAGTACAAGAGCTAGGTACTGCTGAACTTAGCAACACAACTACCAACCATAACAGCTCCCACATTCTCCGCCACATCCCAACTTCCAGAGGCAGAGGTTCTTTTCCTCACTGGTCTCCTACTCCTGTCAAGTTTGGCTTTCTCAGGATTTGAAAATTATGGTACTAATCAAAGGAATAGGGAATACTACATGAGTAAATAGTTCTACATGAATCAATAATTTGCCTGAACTGTTGTTTAAACTAAAGTTCCAAAAGAATCTACCAAACTCGGTGGTAATTGTTTGATGCAAGATGGAAATCACGATCAGGATCCATCCACACCTACCTAACAAGTCTTAGCCAAGATTGGAATTTATAATGATTAATTTTTTATTATATATTAGAAAAATGTTTAATTGTATATAATAATCTACAAATTATGTACAATTAAATGAAAGATAAAATGTTTTTATAAATTTTAATATGTTTCTATATAAATAAGTTTGTCCTGACATACGTCAATTTGTTTGGTTTGGTTTCCAAGACTTTTGAGTTGGACCATAACCAATTGGTGACGTTAAACGACAAGTCGCTACCTTCCAAGTGTACAGCTACAGTCAGTCCTTTCGGCTGTCTTCTCTCCTAGTCCCTAGTCCCTATAATCATGTGTTATATAATATATAGATTAATCAAATTGTATTTAAATATGTAAATTAGTTGAGTTAAAATTGACAAATAGGCGTTGGCTGATTGGTGTTGAGTTAAAATTGGCAAGTAGGAGTTGGTTCTTCTTAATTAAGACTCTCTTTCGTAGAAGATTTTGAGTTCGAGTCATCAAAAAAAAGACGAGATGAGAATTTTTCTTGTTAATAATCCTTTAGCTTATTAGGTATGCTCTTTGGTCAGATTAATTACAAACATCTCACTTCTAATGACAATGTAAGAATTGGAGTTATTAGGAAACTTGAAGATATGAAAAACCTGATACTAACTAGTAATCAATCACCAGCTGAATTAAAAAAAAGAAAAAGAAAAAGAAGAGTTAAAACTTGATACTCAACCATTCTTATGAAAATGGGTGTCATAGATTGGACGTGTACATCAAACCCTACGAGGGAAGAGACAAACACTTGTAGACAAATTGGCAGGAGCCACTTACTTGCTTTGACATTTATCGATCAGTCCTCGAGACTTTTGATGAGTTTGGTTCTCTTTTCTCATCCAATTCGTTGTCACAACTTTGCATAAGAAGTCTTGTGGCCTAAAGCAGACTTTATAAATTATTGCATTCCCAAGTAATGTGACTCACTCATTACTAATTGAGAAATCAGAAATCATTGTTTTATAGTAATTTAGATAATAATTATAAAAATTAATAATGATTTTTAATTTAATTGACATTTATTTTGTGTCTTTATCTTCATGTTTTTTTGCTTGTCTTGTTTAATACCATTATGATTGTAATCAGACAACTACTGCATCGGATACTTCAACATCAATATTAAGCCATTGTAATATAAAGACGTGACATTTCAATTAAGAGAAGCATTATTCAAGTTGATGTACTAAACCCATACAGGTTGATTCATACTTAGTCATAATCACCAAGATGTCAGGATCTTCTGTTTCCTATCTTGTCTCTTATTTTGTCTCATTAAATCTCAACTATTTATGTAAAACCCATACAAATGGATGGTTGAAATTTAATAAAACAGGTAAAGAGAGAGGATTGTCCCCGTCACCAAGAGCATAGAAAATTATGTTCAAAAGGTCATCTAAATATTATAATTATTTATTAATTTAATTTTAGATTAATTATTATTATTACCAATAATGTTTAACCATGAAATGAAATTAAGGTGATAGGGGATGACAAATAAAGGAGACTTTAAGGGTCGACATACGAATCTTTGTGGAAAACAATGTTTTTGTCTGAAAGCAAATAATGTGTTATTGATGACAGGTTATAGTTTAGTAAACTGAAATGCAACTCCACGAGAATGGGGAAACAACAATGTGCTTTCAAGGTCCAGAATTGCACTTAAATTGATCATCTTTCCTTTTAAGAACTCAGAATACCAACGTGCAGAAAGCTTGGGCTGTCGTTTCAGTTCTGGGTCTTTCAAATCCACGTAGTATAAGCCGAAACTTGACTCGAAGCCTTGCAATAATTCGAATACGTCCAAAAGGGACCACACAAAGTAACCTCTCATGTCCGATCCATTCCTTTCAAGATAGAAACAGCAAGTTAGATGTACCACTTGCAGATCAAAGTTCAATCAAAACACTATTAGACACTGAGTAAAAGTAAGCAATTCCTGACAAGGATACAATGGAAAGGCAGAATAGTACCTGATAGCTTCAAGCACAGTCCCTATGTAAGCATGCAAATATTTCACTCTCGATGTATCTTCCAAAGATGAATTCCATGGAGTTACTTGACCTGTCAACATGAACAACAATAGCTAAGAGTCAGTTCAAAAGACTTGATGTGCCTTTTGTTGCACTTTCTTCAGACTCCTTTCAGTGTACTAAACCCTTTCTTATGACACGTACATGTAAGGTTACTAATCTTGGAATGAATATGACGAAAGAAAAGAGCAACTGGTAATAGATACTATATGCAAGCACAGAGACACTGAGATTTGAAAGAGAGGGAGAGGAAGAGACCATTTTCGTGGATGAATATTGGAGGGTTTCCATAATGTTGTTTGAAGTACTCCAATACTCCTTGCAATCCCCAAGTCATTATAGGGTACTGAAATGGACAAAGCCACAGGTGTTAGCTTTCAATTGAACTGATGATTACTGAAACTTGAAATTAAATCATATGGTGTGTGACCTGATGTCACAAAGAAGAGAAGATAAGGCAAAACACAAAAAGATAGAAAAAGGGTTTAACCTGGAAAGCAAATTCATTTGATGAGGAAACTGCATAGCCACAATTGACAAAAAAAAGAAGAAGAAGAAAATAGTTAGTCACTGCAGCTTCAGAAAGAGCTCCTAGCTAAAACCAATCTCTTAAAGAGCTGGTTGAAACATACAGATTAGTTCTACTCCCGCATCAATGAAGAAATCTCTCTGTTTTGGATTTGGAACGCTGGATCTGTCTTTGATGGAAAATATTCTGTAATGTATCAATCCTAAGAAGTCGAAGGAACCCTTAACCAATTCGGATTCACCAGCAGTGAAAGCTGGAAGTCTTGAGCCTACATTTTCCTTCATAATGTCAGGATAGTCTTCGAATACTAAGGGCTTTGCAAACCTGGAGCACCAATAAGGAGATACATGAAGCTCTTTTTGCATTTGTAACATGTCAATATGAACGAATAAGAGCTACCCATCTGTGTAATCGTCGTGAAACTCACCAACCAAGAAAAAAGTCCTTAGCTCGTTCAATGGCTGTAATGTCCTCTGTGGAGTTGGTTAGAGGGCTAAACCAGAAAGCAAAAAGTGTGATCCCTACATATCCCTTTTGCGTGCTCTACATCACCGAGTGCTATGATGTGTTTATAAGATCATGTTAAGTAATAATAAGAAGGCATAAAAAAGATGAAATGTCACCTGGTACTTTGTCCTGTACAATCTTGCTGTGGAAGCATGTGCCAACAACATGTGATGAGCTGCCAAGTATGGTTCGGATGAGGAATTGCCTGCAGAACAGTTAAATCCAAAGGGAGGAGAGCACCGTTTTGGGGGAAGCCCTCCAGTATCGTAACCCCCAAAAGCAAAGAGATTAGGTTCATTTATAGTGGCCCAATGGGATACCCTATCACCGAACTCTCTAAAGCACACATCTGCAAATGCAGTGAAGTCTCTCCTGCGTTCACAGAGATACCAAGTCATCTTTAAAACTATATTTTAAGCTTGTTGATGCAGAGGAACTACACTAATCTAGAGACTCAAGGGATTGAAGAACCATACACCATCTTTCGGTTAACCCATCCTCCATACTCGTCTTCAAGTATTTGGGGATGATCGTAATGGTATAAAGTTGCATGTGGTTGGATGCCTGCAATTCATCAGCCACAAAATCAGCTAAGAAGCAGAGCTCACAACAAGAAATTCAGAAAGTAAAAACAATTTATCAGAACTATCACAAAATAAAATTCTTGAGGTCTGACCATAACTAACAAGTTCATTGATGAGGTTGTTGTAATACTCTAACCCCTTTGGATTAATGGGACCTCTTCCATCTGAAATACACGAATGAATAGTGGCTATCAAAGTATGGCAATAACAACTATAAATTGTTGGTCTGTTAATATCTGATGATGTTAGGAAAAGAACCGTACTTGGCATAAGTCTTGACCATGAAATGGAAAATCTATAGGCATCTAATCCAGTCTCAGCCATAAGTTGAACATCTTCCTAGAGCAAAATCCAAGCAACGATTCAAGAGACATAAGACCAAGACACCCTAAGCAACATAGAAATTGAACTGCTAGTCTTTATAAGGGCATATCTAGTTCTGCTTATGCACCTTATACTTGTGATATCCATCAACTGATACGTCCGCAGTATCTCCATGCATGTTTCCTGGAGTTTTAGTCAGAAAGTCCCAAAACATTAAGTGAATCATTAAATAACAAAGAAAAACCAGGTTTCTCATCAGAGAAAGCATTCCATATCCAATTGTTAAACATTTGGAAGTCTCAAGTTCAGTCTTGGTAGAACCATTCGGAAGGTCACTGAAGATTTGTTACTACGCCGAACTATAACAGGCTTGAAGGAGAATAAACAACATTTGAAAAGGGAAAAACTTTCACGCGAAAACATGTACGGAAAGGTAGAAATTATGGACCTTGGTGAGTGAAAGTGTCCCAAATGCTAGGACTCCTACCATCCAAGTTCGCAGCACCTTCCACCTTCCAAATCATTTTAACTTTCAGGTTACTCGTTCTAGAGAAGCACATTGAAGTAAAAGTAACGATCTAACCTGATAGGCAGAGGTGGCGGCTCCAAATACAAAACCAGGGGGAAATTCATGTCTGCTATATTCATCAGTACAACAGATAAATAGTGCTAAACTTACTAGTAACAAAACCAGAAATAGATGCAGCTTCCACATTATCTGTTGCAACCACAAAGCTTTGGATCCTATTCCCTTCTCACTTTTGAAGAAGTCTCTACTCTCTGTGGTTTTTATAGTCATTGTATGCATCATTATAGTTTACTGTACCCACCAGCTGGAACTTTTGTCCCACTTGAAGCTACTGAAATTAGTGGGGAAGATGCCACATGTCGACTTTTGAGAAACTTAAATTAATTTATATTAATCAAAATATGCTTTAAATAAAGTATAGAGATTAAATATAATTCCTAACATTTAGAGATTCTTTAAGTTAATAATGAACAAATAAGTTTTTGGTAATCAATATTATGCAATTTAACTCCTTTTTTAAATATTTGATATGTACTCAAACATTAAAAAAAAAACACTAAAGAAGGGTGAGACCCTTTAGAAGATTAGAAAAAATGTAGTTAAAATTACATAAAAACAGTTTCAGATTAATGAATCTCACTCTTTAAATTAATAGTATTTGTAGTTTCTAGTCCAAAGAATCTATTTGATTTATATTAGTTATAGCTCAAAACAATTCCAGTAGATTGCTACCTGAGAAACAACTCTTAATCTGGATGTAGACTCTGGAGTAGTCTTTTCAGTGGTATGTTTGTGCTTCATCCGCTTGTCATTTAATATTTTGACATTTCTGTCTCGAGGATATTTCAGTCTTAAATGTGTGGACATAACATCTGGCAGGGTTGGCACAGAAGGTGCCCTTACTTTATGTTGCTTTCGTTACAAGGCTGTGTTGTCTGAATTAGGTTTGAGTACTTTTCTTTGACTAGACTTATGACTACTGTTTTGGTGACTGGTTTAGTAATATTGTCTGTAGTCGCATTATTGCAGTATTCATGATCCCCGTATGCCCATCAAGGGTTGTTATCCTAGCGCAATGCATGTTGCTTCACCTTTTAGTTAACTGATTATATCGAACTTTAATTAGGTTGTTGAGTAGAAGAGTGTCAATTGTTATCGTAACCTTATGAAATATGAGGCTGGATAAGCTTATTTGATGTATTTGTAGTAATACTTGATTGTCCCCAAGCGAACATACCACTTCCGTAGACAGACTATTCATGTTTTATTTATCTAGTCCAAAAGAGTATTAAATTCACCATAATACGATTCTTTATCTGAATCTTGAGTTTCATTTTGTTCTCAATTTCTCTTAACCTTACAACAATATAACGGATATAAAATAACCCAAATAGATGAGTTCACTTAGTTGGACCTTCAGAGGTCTAGGCATGCAAAGTTGTGCCGATTTTTCTCTTCATGATCGAATCTAAAACCTACAAGCCACCAAAACCCTGTAACTTCACAGTTCAAAATGACATGTTGAAGGAATGCATCCGGAATCCTCAATTTCTCTTGTTCAAAACATTAAACCGCACATAGCAATTGATCGGAAGATTAGTCTTCCGTGTTGGAGCAAACTAAGAATAAACAGAGAAAGAGAAGAATATTACAGTGTAACGTTATATTTTTATTAACTGCAAATGTGCTTAAATACAGCTCGAAAAAGAAACAGAAATTCCTATATTTCAGTTTAACCATGGAACATGCCTCCATGTTTAACAACTTAGCTAGAAAAAATGGAAATAATGACTGAAATGCAGTAGAACACGTCAAAACATAACAGAAAAAGAAAAAATTACGGCAACTAAA
>JANIHZ010000009.1:32210453-32223316 GCA_027478365.1 Erythroxylum rufum | reverse complement strand
TATTTTAAATTTCTATAATTATGATATTTAGAAATATAGTTGACGTAAAATTATAAATAATATAATACAAAATATTAATGGACTATTTTATAATTTTAAAAAAATTTAGGAATTATTTTATAATCTTAAAAAATTACCCAAAATGGTATTCAATATTAATCGATATCAGTATAATACCGTACTAGAACCAAATTACTAATCTTGATACGGCATTCGTACCATTGCTCTAAAGTACATACAAATTATAAAAATGGAAAACAGTGTCCAGTCCAGTCTCAAGTTAGCAAGCAAGCTATTGGTCCAGGTTCCAAGCCTTCGGGTTAATAAAGTACGAGGTCTGAACTTGCACAAAAGGAAAATACAGTTACTGGACGGAAGTTTTTGGGAGGCCCCTTCTAGCTGAGATACTGCATCACTCATCTAGCAAACCATTGTTACATATGAAGTGATGAACTACGCATTATTGAACAGACCGAAAAGGCCCTCGTGATAAGCAAAAAAACAGGATATTTGAACAAATTTAATGTACCAACTTGATGAAAAAAGTACATCCCCAAAGATTCATTATTACTGGAATTTACAATCAAACACTGTTACCCGTGATGGTGATCCATATCTTCACCTTCCTTGGCCTTTCGTGTGGCTGCACGTAATTTACGCTGTTCTTCCTTGTAAATTCGGTTTCTTCTTTGAAACTACAATATATGCCCATGCAAATCACAGGATAATTAGTATAAACAATGAAAACCTAGAGATCAGCTGACTGCATTCACATAAATATAATATCAGTATGTCGCCAATCTACATCCCACTTGTCACAACGAAGAGACTTGAGATCAATGAACTGTTATATGTTACGAGTGAGATGCCCTAACATGTACATAGCAGAGGATCAAGCTCAAAACCACTTTCATATTGGATTCTTATTAAATGATTCATATATAACACTGGATTTAACCGTCTTCATCATGAAGAAGACTGCTTCCAAATAACTTGTGTCAGGAACGACAAACAAATTTAAAAGTTGCCTCGAATCAATCTTAGAAAATATCAACCAAGAAATTTAGGAGCTCAACATCATCATCCGTAACTATCTGTAACATTTGATTGCTGATAAGATTAGTAATAGTAAGGACCATTGAAGAAATTCCTCTAATGGAAACAAAATAAATAAGTAGGTAAGTATATAAGGGACATGTAAGTAAATTGACAACCTCGGTCAGGCAGAGAAAAAGATTGAAAATTTTACATAGCATACATTCAAGGAAGCAGGTATTTTAACTGTCATTTTTAACTGGTTTACACCTCCTTCTCATACGTTCTTTATGTTCCAATCTGAGCACTATCAAACTGGCACCATTAACTTTTTCTGCATTTTAACATAACACTTGTACTCTTTGCGATGATACATATAGGAAAACATTGGGCAGAGGTGTAAAGATTCAATGTGAGAGGGCATAAAATTCAGCTACAACTGCAGTTGTCAATGACTGTCAAGCATAATTGATAAAAAGAAACAAGTATAATACCATCATCAAAACTGTAGGGCACATTCCAACCCAGAAAGGTAGACTGGAATTACATGAACAGGTTTGTTTCCTATTGTCAAATTCAAATTCCATAATGAGTACCCACGTTTAAATAATTATTCCTTTTGGGTGGTGATTGAGTGCTGGTGGAGCAAATTACTAGGATAATCTTACAAGTCAAGAAAAATAATCACCCTTCACAAGAGAGTTTAAATGTTATGAGCTAATGTCATTAATCCATGCAACCAAATTAAAGATAAGATCAGAGGTAGACTGCCATAACTAGAATGTTAACCCTTACAGGAACAATTTGGTAGAACATAGCCATGGCCTACAAGGGGTTCAAGGCCCAGAAGAAGAGTAAAAATGGGAAACCAAAATTCTCATTCTTTTCCATTAAAAAACACCCCATTCTTTAGCTAATCACAGACTTCAAAAGGTTGAAGCAGCAGAAGGTGAATTCAGTAAACTAGGAATACAATCGTTTCACATCATCATCACTTGATGATTCAATACCAGTAAAGCTCTCCGTTCCTCGTACTATGATGAAATAAAACAAAGTTCCTAATCATATTCACTCAATACAACTAGGTTTTCAAATCTTTCTTATACTTCAAGACCCCGGGAAGCCAAGAACATCTGTAACTGTAATAGAACAAAGAAACCAAAGTAGCTTATAGAACGGGTGACGAGATGCGCAAACCCCAAAATCGAAGAAAATTGGACGACACACAAAGGAATAAGAAGGGCGCTACTGAAAGAGAGATATGGAAGAAACCTCTTTAGCGTGATGGAGGCACTCCAGATAGTCTTCGCGGAGAAGAGCGCAATCATTGGGCTCTCGGCAACGAGACATACACTCGCTGAAGTCAATCCAGAAATCGTAGCATCTGCCTTTGGTTCCGTTGATCCCCCAACCCGATGCCATTCCTAGCGATCTCCTCTATCCAATGCCGATCGGCGATGGTTCAGCTCTCTTTGTTCTTTGCCAGTTGATTGATAAGGCCGTTTGCACCTTAGTGGCTTGGACCCGTTTCTATCACGTGAAACATTTCTTATTTTTCACTCCTCCTATTTTCTTTAATTCTTGATCACCCCCCAGAACAAAAATCAGAATCTTTTACTGTGACATCCATTAATAACAAGACATCACCAAATGTAAGAAATTCCTCGAGAACTCAGAAGCAATAGTTCTTGGTTGCCTGTCTTGTAAGAAATTCCTCGAGAACTCAGAAGCAATAGTTCTTGGTTTCCTCACAAAACCAGCTAAGTCTCATCTGAACCCTCTCCCATCTGTCGCATGTCTCACAGAACCATAGATTCGATTGACTCCTGCACCTTCCAGCTCCACTCATGGAGACCATTCCACTTTCAAAACCTAGACTCCGATCCTCCTAAACCTCACCCAACTCACTCTCTTACCAAACGCCCTTGTCTCTCCAACCGCTCTACATCTTTCTCTATCGACTTGTCCAAGCTCTCCCTCGTCGACGATGACAAGTCCACCACCGCCGCCGCCGTACCAAATTCCTACAAGAGACCCAGTTTTAGAATCTTCGAGCGGAAGCGCCGGCGGCGCCCAGGATCGCGTTCTGTTTCGGGTCGGAGCTCTGACCGGAGTGGGACCAGGCGGTGCTGCTCCGTTGGGGCATCGGCGGCGCATGGGACTTGTTCCGATTTGCCCTTGGCGGTGGGGACGGACTCGAGTGGGGAGCTGTTTGGGAATGGGGATGCGAATTGGGCGTCGGATGTGAGTGAGGTGAAGACTTCGTGGAGAAAGGAGAGAGAGGAGAGGGAATATATGATTGTTGGGGCTGGTCAGTTTAGTAACTTTGATCATCAAGTCAACGAGTCCGGTTACGGAAGTGAACCTGGGTACAGAGGTGATGCGGAGTTTGGGTATGGAGATGAGGTTGATGAGGAAGAGGAAGATCCAAGAATGTTGTTTTGGGGCAACCGATTTGGAGGTTCAACTCCTCATCTTAGCCTTTTACCATTTGTTTTCATTAATTGTTTGTTTTTCTTTCTTTCAGAGGTTGTTTACTGGTTGAAATTCGTTTATGGCTTCGATACCATAACTAAATTTTAACTCTTCTATAAATTGGGAGTTGGGAGAAGGGAAATCAATGAAGAGAACTTAAGAACGCATCATTTTGTGTTGGGCCTTTCTTTGAGAACTGACTTCTGACTTTCATGATCTTCAAGCTTCGAATGCTTTAATCCTTGAGTCCTTGAATCGGTTTAAATCCTTCTTGGGTGGAATCTCTAAAAACATGACAAAATGATGCTTAGGAAATATGATCAAGAATGGATTTGACTTCTATGACTATCTATCCGTTATTTGTGATCATTCATCTCTTTGTATCTGCATCTTTTTACTTGATGCGTTATTAAAAGAAACTTGATTGAGAATCTAAGTGGTTGCTGTTTCTTCCTTCCAAGGTTTTACTGCTGCTTCCCGTTAAGACCTAGTACAGGCGTAAGAAATTGAAATCTAGTTTCTTTGACCATTTGCTCTTAAAATTTAGCCGGGGATGCTTACTGATTGCTTTTTCCTCGGATCAGATACAGATTCTAATACGAATGCTGCCGGAGAGAAAAACTTCTCTGATCAAAAAACCCATCACAGAGGCCGCCGCAAGAAGCATGATTGCAGAATGGTTGACTCACTGAACTAACTTCGTCCCATCACAACATACTGAGTTCTCTTGTATCCCTCAGGTCACTTGTGTAATCCATCAGTGAGGTTAATAGACGAAGCAATGATATGAATACTTGTGTTATAGATGTCGGAAGATCTTATGCCTCTAAAGTCTAAACCTGAGCTTTCACTTCCCAATTTTTCAGCTCTTTTCCAGTCAGATTTCTAGTGTTGAATTACTGCAAAACTCCTGCTGTTGATGTGGGATTTGCCTTTGTCATCATACATCTTATCGATGCATGGCATTGTACCATTTTGATGTATTACAGAAATGTTGTGAAATGAATAAAATAGTTTATTACTTGTAACCCTTTTTTGTCTGGTTATGGAATTCTTCTTCAGTAGTCTCAAATGTATGTGTTAACCTTATTGACTCCACTCCTAGGTTCTCTTTTATTAACGTAAAGCAACTTGTTACAATGAATTTGGGATCTTGTCGTGACCATTTGACTGAAAAAGCTAAACCAAAACAAAACAGAAGAAAAAGACTTGGTGTAGTACGGAATGTGGCGAAAGACGACGTAGTTTAGGCTATAAGTTTGGTCTTTTTATTCTCGTCGAAGAGCAGCATAAGCGCAGAGAGATGGCGGGAGGAGAAGCATTAAGCGCATATAGAGTGCTGATAAGGGCCACGCGGAAATCGTTCGCCGGCGACGCTTTGATGCTGAAGGCATCCGCCGCTGAGATCAGGAAGAAATTCGAAGAGAACCGTCACGTGACCTCCGGCACCGACCTCCAGAGGCTATTGGAAGAGGCACGTGAAGCCTCTCACTTTATATCCACCATGATTGTCCAAGCCAAGCTCAACGACCGTGGCGGCTACGGTAATAATTCCCACTTCGCATCATCAATCATCTATTTGTTTTCATGCTTAATTTTCCTCTAGGCACACCACATGCTCGTTTAATTGCCCTAGCGACTGTTGCAGCCTGTAGCTTAAGATCAGTAGCTTTTCTTTGCATGTAGCCAAATTTTTGTGATGTTTGCCTATTTATGAATGGCCATTCCGATTGCTGCAGAGATTAAGCCTGGTAAAGAACATGGTGGAGCAACATTGGAGATTCCATCTGAAGAGATCATTCGAAAGTCTGCCTAAACTGGTGGAGCGCTAGCATACTATGGTCTTAAAATTGCATTCTGTTGGAAGTGCCTGGCTCAACATTTTCTAGGATTAACTTTTATTGTTCACCTTCCCATTTCATTTTGTTTTGTATTGTATCCTTTTTTACCTTCAAACTATTCATTTTCACTCAACTCTGATGCAAGCTATGCTGTGACTTTTCCTTCCATTCAAGCATGAAATAATAAAATACTATAGTACCAAGCATATAACATGCGTCCGATCAGAAACACATGTTTATAATTTTCCAATGTTGTGTCAGTATTGGCCACAACATGAATGAAACAAAATGAGTATACAGGAGGATGAGGCTAGTGTGAAGGAGGCAAAAGATCGCTTTGCGAGAGCGTTCGTTTAGCTTCTACGATTTTCCACATCATACATATGCAGTAAAAAGGTTTAATCTTCCTAGTTACTTTCTTCCTCGTCACCATCTTCCTCCTGATCTTCATCATCTTCTGAGGCATCTTCTGGATTGTCTTTTTTTCTCCCTTCCTGATTCTTGTCGACAACTGTGCCTGGTGAATAAGCAACGCTTATTATGAAAGCCTAAACTGTGTGTCATATGTGTGAGTAAGCACAACAGACAGCAGAATAATAGTCTCCTGAAAGTCAGAAATTTACTTCCAAGAGAGAATAGCTCAATAGTAGATTACGACTGAGATATAAGTCCAAATTGGGCAATTTTAGAACAAGAGTCGCAGACTAGTAAATGTGGAATCAATAAAATTTCAGAAGTCAACTGGACAAGAGTCATAATCTGGTTATGAACTTTCCACTTTGCAATTAAGCAATACACACGTCCAAGAAGCACATGCTACTATAAGAAACTGGTATGAACATACCATATTCGTTGAAGATAACACTGCCAGAACATAACCCTTCCTCGACCTTAACGAGTTGAAGAGTCATTCTGGGTCCAATCTCTTGAAGCTTGACAGCACTTTTGGTAGAAGCCTTGTTAACTCTATTAAGATTACTAGTCAAAGTCACTGTTGCTGCTTCATCGTCAGCTTCGCTTTCTGAACCATAACCAGCCCTTTAATTGCACAAGTAAACAATTAATGCAGGGAACCTATATTATAAGAAGTCATATGGTATACATCTTTTTGCCATTCACATGCACAGTATTAATTCTTAACCTCTTAATTCTCTTCACAACTACTACTGGGATGTTCTAACTTCTATATCCTCATGTTCCCACTATGAAAGATTCACAGAAAAAAAGGAATCACATAGGTCTGATATTGCCCCAAAGTTTATGGTGGCAGGATCCCCTTCTACTCAGTTTACTTAGATCAGGCAAAGCAATTAGGTCATTCACTATGTAATATTCTGTATTATAGTAATATTTTACTGGTCTAGAAATAACACCCAGCCAAAGATGGGTACCACCAAATATAATCCAATAGAACCAGTGATATATATATAAATGTGTGTGTGTGTGTGTATACATATATATAGCAGGAAAAGGCAGTCAACAAAAAGTTTACCACAACCATTGCATACAGAAGTCAATGATATGCACTCTATGCTTATGTTCCATGTTAAAGTAAGTTGCTGCATCCAAAAACTAAACAGCAAGAGAGAAAAAACAGCAGGGTTCGTACTTTGTAACATAATCGCTCACATCTTGCAAACTCCTCAAATCAGGAACCTGATGATTCTGCACAAACTTCCTAATTCTACGGGAAACACCCACAGGCTGAAGTCTGATTGAATAATGCCGAAAATCTACAAGTTTTGTGTCCTTATTGTAATTAAGTAACACAATTCTTTGACAAGAAGAAAGTTTGACCTGAAAAAGACAATATTCAGCAAATAAGTACAACTGGTCCAAGTTCAACTATCCTTTTTTGGGGAAAAAGCTTGTCGGTCCAAGTTTTAATAGCTTTTTTTGCCACTTACAGTGTTGACATCAATGGATGGAAATATATTTTGAAACATTATGGTCGTTAGCTTCAAATGCTGTTCTGCTGATCCAAAACCAGAAAGAACAATCTGTGCACGATATAATGCAAAATCCACATCAGTCATACAATCAAAAAAGTGATAAGTGATTGAGATTTTGAATGGCCAAATCAAAATAAGTTCAATAAAAGAAGTTAGCTAAAACATAATAATCGATTCTTTTGTGATAATATGGAAACTGAAAGCACAGAATCTGTGAAAGCTATTGCACAAGATGACTGGTGTATAAACATTGGGACACATTAGTATCAAACAACTAAAACATTCTGGCTGCAGAATATATGCAAGAAACCAAAAGGAATTTTCAGATCTCCTTCCTCATGCCAATGGACCAAGCCTTATAGAATCAGTTGCAACTACCAGCTAACAAGCTAAAGACAAAAAATTACCAAGGGAGGATTCTTGAAAAGATCTTGGGGAGATCTTGGGCGTAATTGAGATTGAGCAACATCAACAGCTAACGAATACTCCTGTATCTTGAAAGTTAGGGTTGGACCTTGTGGAGTCCTTGCAACCCTCAAAAAGGGTGCTGTATCAGTTTTTGATATTATAAGGAAATGAGTAACACCCATAGGCCCAGCAACATTCAGAAAGTCTTTTAGATTGTTCCTTTTCTTCTCCTGAAATCAACCCACAAATAGTAACCAACAAGTTACATAATCAGCAATTATGACGCAGCCACATTGGCAGTCAACACTCAATTTCACTTACTAACTTCCTACTCAACAGAAGAATCAATTCAAGTAATCGCTATCCCTAACAAAATTCTGTGCTAAATCCAACATATAGAAAATATGATGCAAAAATAAAAGAGAAGATTTAAGAAAACAATGAAGCATAGTGAAAAAATAGAGAAAGCATTCACCTTAAGCTTCAAAGCTGTATAGGGAAGCATCAACTTCCTTAAGTCCATCTGCAGCTGTTTAAGAGGACTTGGCAACTTTCCTCTCGAAAAAACAAAACTCTTGGGGACCTTATCACCTGTAATATGATCGACGTTGACATCTTTCTTTACTTTTACCGGCTTCACAAACGTTTTCCTCTTCTTCTGCTTCGTTCAGAAGATAATATGTTGTTATCCAAAAGAGACATGTATACGCACATCAAAAAGCGCAACTCAATTTTCGAAATCCTCCGCCTAAGCCCTAAACAGACAACTCTAACATTCGAAACTGTTCCGTTTTCGCGGCAACCAAACAAAAATTTAAAACTCAAACCAACGAACTTGACACCAGCTAAAAACTGAACCAGGTACAAAAGGAAAGCACAGGAAGAAAAGAAAACGTACGTTTCTAATGCGAGCCATTGCTTGGTAGAGCACCCACTAGTCGAACGGCAACCGAAGGCTTCCGTTGCTTCCAATCAATAATCCAACACCTTCAATTAGCAGAGGAAAATGGATATTTTTGACAATCAACCTATACCCAATGCGACTGAGATTGAAACAAAGAATGACAGGGTATTAGCTGGAAGCAAATCAAACTGACAAATAATAAAAGCAAAATAGAAAATCATTACCAAGTTTGATTTTATACCTCCTTGTTTGTACTTTGTACTTTGAGTGCAGTGGTTTTACATTAGGGTTTTAGCTTCGTCAATCCAATTACGGGCCCAATATGAGAATAGTTTTAACTAGGCCTATAAAAATATGAAACCATAGTTTCAATTGATTCTTAATTGAATTCTCTCAAACTTTCATTACCCATATTTTTTTAGGAATAAAAAAGAATCTTATATTAATTTAGAAAATTGTATAAAAATGCAGTCATTTCTTTTGCATCGACCTTATTTATGATACTATAGGAGTGAAACAAGGGATCTAAATAATAATAAAGGCTAAACTATATTAGTAACAAGTAAATCCTTTGTATAGAAAAAGTCTCGATAATTGTTTCAAATTTTCTTTTTTTTTTGGGAATGGAATATTGCATTGTGCCTACTATTGTCAACCAGGGAAAAAATAGCGAATGAGCGTGGAAGACAAAATAGGTTTTAGAAATGCAAAAGAATTTTTTAATTTTATTTTTAATATTAATAAAAGTTGAGTTGTTCGATGCCAAAACTTTTTTTCATACATATAATTCGATATTGGGAGGGTGGTGATTTAGTGGTTGTGGGCGACAAAGTTACTTTTTTACCTATTATACTAAGAATCGTTGATTTTTTGGTACATGATATTTATGCATTTACGATTCATATGACGGTATTAATACTCTTTAAAGGAGTTCTATTTGCCTGTAGCTCTCATTTGATACTGGATAAAGCAAATTTTTTAAATAAATACAAAGAAGATAACAAGAAGCATATTGCTTCTATCACACCTCATTAACATCTAAAGTAAAATATGTTGAATAGATGATCAAAAAATGATGCGTGTCTTTAAAAAATGTTTAAGGGATTGTTAAAAAACGCAAGGGTTTTCTCCTCAGCATTTCTCACTTGGTGTTGCAGTTAACTTTTATTGTTAAAAAACGCAAAGGTTTTCTCCTCAGCATTTCTCACTTGGTGTTCCAGTTAACTTTTGTTTGATTATTGAAGGGGGTTTTTGTATATGTATTTGAAGGTGTATTCTAATATGATCAAGGAGTAGTTAGATGAAGGAACTACTTAATTGTTCATAGTTCTTGAACGCTCTTTCATTTCCTTTATCTCAAGCCTCCGTTGAAAGGTAAAAGACTCCTATTTTGAATACTCACTTTTTCTCCTTTTATTTGTACTATAGTTGGTTGTGTTGTCTTACAATTTATATGAATTCATCCTAGATGTTGTCATTTATACATTTTTCGTCATATTTCGTTCAGCACCCTCTACGAAAAGGGACATTGAAAGAATATGTGATATATAGATTCTGAATTGAATCTATACAGATAGCATTGATTAGGGATGTTTAGATATCTCTAAATTCTATCATTTGTAGGTAGGCTTCCTTTCACTTCTAGCAAAATGTATATAGATGACCTTAGTTAAATATGAGTGGACCAAATCATATTGTGCCAACTGACCTTAGGTTAGGACTCCCACCATAGCAGTCTAACTGTCTTGTTTGAGAATTCACTATTATTGGTGTATGTCCATAGGGGTCTATCCAGACTTCTATGGGTAAGTGGGGTGTTCAGTAGGACATCTAATAGCTTGCAATTTGAAATTGATCTAGTAAGCAATTCTTAACTTTGAAGTGTTTCTTTAACAATGATGTTTAACTAAAAGTAGCTTTTTAACTGTTTCAAGGTTAGAAGGTAATCAAAAGGGCCATAAGGTGATTGAAAGTCGCATCAAAAGAAGGTGTCAGAGCCATCACCTATTATGTGAATAATTTGTCATCTTACGATATATCTTGACCCATACACCCTTACAATAGTATAAGATGAAGTTTTAGGACAATTCATACCTACAAACTTTTTTCTTTTATATGATGCAAATGGGTCCAATTAGCCCAGAGTGAAGATTTGTCTGAGATCATCCTCTATAGTCTTTTAGATAGGAAAGTGAGATTTGTCGCTTTTAAAGCAATTAGATACATACCTCCTTGTTCCTTTGAGAGATAGACTTCTTTCCACTTGACCCTAGCTTATACCTTCCCCTCTCTGTTACCTTCCCATAAAAACTTCCTAAGCATTTTCTCTATTTCTTTGACGACTATGAAAGGTAGGGCAAGATGAGAGGCCCAACACAAAGTTATTGCATTAAGAACAACTAAGATGAGTTCTAGTCTTCTAGCTATAAATAATGTTTTGGTACCCCAGGACCTAATCCTATTTTCAACTTTCTCCATTAATGGTTTAAAGTTAGTGTAAGATAACTTAGAGGAGCAAATAGGAATACCAAGATAAGTGAGAGGTAATTAGAGAGACTTGGGGTTTGTTATGTATAAAAACCAGTTAGTATTCTGGACACCAACAGAGAGATATAGTCCACTTTTTTGCATATTGATATGTAGTCCAAATTTATAGGAAAATATGCTCCTATCAGGTCATAACATAGTGGTTATCAACTTTTGAAAAAAAGAATAGATCATCTACATAATTTACGAAACAATGATACACTTCCTGCATCTGGAGTGATATTTGAAAGCACCATCTCGCTCAATAACTCTAATTAACAATTTGTTTAAGACTTCCATTACCAGTGAAAAAAGATAGGGTGACACAGGGTCACCTTGCTTCAAACCATTTATACTCTTCTTAATCATAAAATACTTCCACAAATAGCTATATTAAATAGGAATTGTCTATATGATTTGAATGACATTATAAAGAAAAATAAGGAAATTGTATGGAAGCCATCTGATTATTTTACATGAACTTCACTAAAGAATAAATTAAGGGAAAATAGAATAAAAATTAGTATGCTAAAATATGATGAGAATACGATCAAGTAGTCAAACTAACCAAAAACATCTCAATTCTATTGACATTTCAATAGATACCTTACAACTAGAATCACTTTTTTTCGATCCAATCCCTCCACCACCGCGAACATCAGCTAGATTCAGACATGATACACTTTTTAGTTATTGGGAGAACTCAAGTCCTCTCTTTTAGGTTCGAGAAACACACTTGTAAAGATCTTTTTTCCTTTTGGAACATATAGAAGCGAAACAATCAACACCTGATTGTCTTAGTAGCCACTCAATTAATTAGGAAATTATTGGAAGTTCTTATAATGCATTGTTCCACCCACTCAACAACAACTATTGGAAAATCATATAACTTGAGGCAATTTAGGATTGAAATCATATGTCTTTCTAAAATCAATTTTGATGGTATAGTTCCTGCTGCTTCTTTTTCTAGTATAATTTCTCAACAATTCTTGCTTGATCATTATACTAACTTGATCATTATACTATCTCTAGTATATCCTCCTAGTATATATACTACTTACTGGTACCCTATGTGTACTAGTAATATCTTTTTGATTCTATCAACCAGAATTTTAGAAATGATTTTAAAGACTGGATTACAAAAGGCTATAAGATTGTAATCATTCCAAGTTTGCTAACTTTCTCTTTCCCTTTTATGATTTAAGGTGACAAAGGTTATGTTAAGTTCCATCAATAGCATCCTCTGATTGAAAAATTCCAAAACAACATCCACTACTTGATTGCCTATCATATTCCAGGTTTTTTGGAAAAATAAAACATTCATCCCATCAGATCCATGAGCCTTATTGGGGTTCATCTCCTTCAACATTCTCTCAATCTCTATTTTGGTAACAGGCCTTGCCAGTTCTACAATTTTAATATTGGATAAATGATCCTAAACTATATGTTTTAAGATGTTAAAAAATGAGCTGATATCAGAAGGCTTCTGATGGAGCTAGAAAAGAAAGAAAAAGCATCCTCAAGCAGCTTTTCTTATCCCATGACAACCTCATTTCCTTTTGTCATAGACATAATTTTATTTTTGGATTTTTTATAGGTCACTCTTCTATAGATGTAAAAGGTGTTTCTTTGTAACATCTCGTTTCCATACTAAGGGTTGGAACCCTAAAATTTGGTACATGTGAGATCAAAGAGAGATTGAGAAAAATGCATTTCATGCTC
>JANIHZ010000009.1:32071299-32091185 GCA_027478365.1 Erythroxylum rufum | reverse complement strand
CCACCATTTCCTGTAGGAATAGCATTCAATACATCAAGGCATCGACAGTCACGAAACCAAGATGGACGATCTTTGAGGATTTAAGCAACCTGCACAGATGCATATTCAGTGGAAAACTTACAATAGAGCATTGGATCATTTATTAAAAGCCATGAGGAAATAAAGCAGGGAACCTTCGTGGGCTCTAGACTCACGAGGCCGCAGGCTCGTGCTGCTACCCCACAAGAATTGCGGGAAACAGCAACGATTCCAATAGAATCCGGACCAGGCTACATATCATGAGAAAACAAATTAGGTTTCGCAGCAAACACATTAACACATCTAACACATGCAACACGAGTGTCCCACAGAGTTCAACAGTAATTACCTTCGTCCCAATCATCTGGACCCAGTCGACAGCAGTTCCTGTAGCCTTGGAAAGGAACTCTGCCAAGGTCTCCTCAGCTATAGCAAGAAGACTGATAAACCATACAAGACTTGTGAGTTTGTAAAATGGACAAGACAAAAAGGCTTGCACTCACCAGAACCAAAACCCAGAAGACCAGATACAGAAAAGTGGTCAAAGCACCTGTTTTCTTAAACTCATAACACCAAAACCCAGAGTACGTGAGTAGTTGATGGAGAGAAAGAGTGTCTTTCTGTGAACAAGAGGGGCGGTTGTAATAGAACAAAGAGAGAAGACGGATGTAAGAGCAAGATCGAAGAAATAAAGAGGGAAGCAAAATCAAAAAGAGGAGGAGACGTTGGGATTACGCAGAGGAGACGTTCGGCTTGGCTTGGGTGAAGACAAAGTGGAAGCTGGTTTAAATCAAACGAAAACGTCGACGTTTTGTTGTGGGACAGAATAGGGACAGGGTTAGTGGGACAGAAGATCTGAACCCGTACAAAGGACCCGTACCCGTCACTCTGCACCCAACAAATGCAAATCCCGTTTTCTCATCGGCTGAGTTTCTGTCTTGGGCTGCTATGGATCCGAATCTATTGGCTATTGAGTGTAGCTCGCAGTCCTGGAACCAATCACACCCTTATAATAAATGCTAAATCGTAACTTGACAAAAGTGGATGTCAACATTTTTTAGGAAATAAAATTCCAAAACTAGGTGTATGAGAAATAAAGTAGATGATGGTTGAAATTCAAATAATGACTATTGAGGTAGGTTCATTATATATATATATATATGTGTGTGTACTTGAATTTGGTCAGGTTTCATGTTTCAGTCGGCTTTTGGCACTGCTACTGCTGACAAAAAAGCTGAGCTGCTCTTGTCACCAAATTGAGAAACAGAGAAAAGAATGCAACATCCTTTCCCATTCCATCACTACGGCCATTTTCCTTTGTTATACTATCCTTATTCCTAAATCCTAGTCCTGCCATCAACACACAAGCTTCCTTTCTACAAAAATAATTAAATTTGGATTTCTTACTTTGTACATGGAGCGCCCATTACCAAAAATGAAATCAATAGAGCCCTCAATGTAACACTCCTTGAAGTAATGTCTCCCAGCATCATCGCATAGAGTGTCTTGTGCACCATAGAATCCACAGCCGGAGAAATATGCCTTGTCGCCCGATATGCGAAAAGCTGCCGCTTGCCATCCTTGCATCCCTGGCATGGGTGCTGGTGCTGTGTTCTGATCAAATCACTTCAAACATCAATCAATGTGGCTCACAGATTATCATACATAATACCACTTCTTGCTAATCCAATATATAATCACTATTATCTGAGTTTAATCTATTGATCTCTTACTGTTAAGTCATAGAGATCTGAATTGAGAAAACTGTGATATATAACTTGAAGTCGATAGATTAATGCAAATACTAAATATAGATTTTGTTAAATTTTAAACATGTATCATGATGTATATCGACTTCTACCAAAACATAATTCCACACGTCCCCTTTATTTATACAAGCATTTTAGGGTTTATGACTCCATTCAAGGGTACAGGGTCGTATCCGACCATGAAGGTGGTGGAAAAATGTTTAGATTTTTCCCTCTCGTAGGATCCTTGTCTCAAATTGGCTTAGATTAGTTGTTCTGCTTTCAAACCTCATCACATCCACATCACAGGTGATCCATTCAAACTCAATATATATATATATCAAGAACAAACTAAGTCATCCTGTAACTAAACCAACCAAACTAAGTCATCCTGTAACTAAACCAACCTTGAATACAACAGATTGGTCACATTCATACACATATTTACACCATTACAAGTTCATAATATAATAAATGCCGGAGTGGGTTTAGGGCATTTAACATGTTTTAAAAACTAGGAACATTTAGAACTTTCCATACCTTGAAGCTTATGTTTCTTGCTGAGAAGTAACTGGCAAAAACAGTAACCGAAGCGGTCCTGTAAGTACGCAACATTGCACCGTCTGGACCAGGATCACTCGCTCGGTCGTGCCACTCAATGATGGTCACCTCTCTTCCTGCACCTTGAAAAGTAATGTACGGTTTGGTCGCCGGTACCACCACTTTCTCACTGCGCCAACACGCACCATATCATAAGATTGAGCTATTGTATTCTCTAAAATAGAGAGATCTAATGAGTCGCTAAAACAGAAGATTACATGTAATATCCAGCACTAATAAATATCAGCACATTTTTCATGTTGTTGCCAGGAACGGAGTCAACAGCAGCTTGGACTGATTGAAACTCTCCGTTACCATTAACATCAACGGTGATCACTATGTGGCCTACTGGTCCGACCCACTTCTGGTGGTGCTTGGTAGAGTTGGTACTATCAGTGATAGAGTTGAGCTTGTACCTGTACCTGTACCTGTAAGCAGAGGTAGTAACTGAATATGGTGCATGCAACAAAACTGAAGTCAAAACGAAACAGAAGTAGAATAAGGAATTACAAATAAGAGAAGTCATATTAAAAATATAGCGTTAAATAAAAAATGTTGTTAAGAGAATATAATGATATTGAAAGTGGAAGATGTGGAGATGCGAAGAATGGTGGCTTCCAGGAGGTTCAACTTCAAGGAGTACATATATATAGTGCAAGCCAGCAGAGAGTAGAGACAAAGAGAGAAACAGTTATAATATATGCTTGCGTGAGTTATAGTTATTGTAGTCTTTTATTGGTTATACAATTTCTTATTTTCAAAGAGGTCCGTACCCTCTAACGGTCAATTTTTATTATCCTTATTTGTTCCCTGGACAACATCAACATATTCTCGATCGGTTCTTAAGGCTCCAGGCTTTATTGTAGTCCTGGCCAGATTTTACAAGCTAGTTTCTTTGGCATTGTATATGTTGCCCCAATGAGATACCAATACCATCCTGACGAATCCATGGTATTGATTTGCAAGCTTCTGTTCATCTTAAATTTTAGGCAGGGAACAAAAACGTCAGTCAAAACGTTTTGTAAAAGTAAAACACGCCCAAGACGGAAAACCAAAACATTAGTTTCAGCAAGAACAGGCCAAAAACGGAACCATATAATTTAGTCAAGTCAGCTATAAATATAAACTCGTAATTAGATACTCTAATTCAGTTAGAATTAAAAATTTATCTCACCCTTAAGCCTGTAAAACGGTCACGTCGGGTCGAAACCGTGGTGGTTTTACTCATGGTGCAGAGGCTGAAGCATGAGGTCCGGCGCGCATGGGTTGATCGTATTTTGTAATGTAGCTCAGCGGGTCCTACTCCTACTCCTACTTTAATTGTAAATTGTCCCCACTTGGTTTGAAAACGAAGCATGTTTTTTGAACGTTGCAAAATTTTAGGACAGCTTCCTCAATTAGGGCATGGGACAAAATTTATGCAAAATCATATGCAGAGTGACAGCACCAGTTTACAGCTTTGCCCCAGCAAGTCACCCGTGATGGTGATAATGGTTACAGTAGATTCGGACCCCACTCAGTAGACATAATTAATGCTTTCTAATTCTGTGGGCTCAAAAAGCAAATTAGGCTGGGACTGGGAACGCCGGTGAAGCATGCTTTTTTTTGACTCCACATTTTCTACGCTGCCTCGTGCGAACAAACTTAAAACATTAACATTTGTGTCGTTTTTCAACTCCCATTTTTTTAAGTCGAAGTTTTAAACAAGAGCGGTTTCTTAGAAAGTAAAAACACCCATTGAAAAATTTTAATTTGTTATCTTGGCCTATAAAAACCCGTTGAACATATAACCCATCTGATTGTTTTCGTGTCTTGTTGGGAAATCTGCAAAGAATCCATCACTAGTCAGAGGAGACAACTGAGTTCGTTTATTTATCCTACTAAAAATTCTGAATTCTCTCCGATTGTTTAGAAGTGTCGTTGCAGTGATTGGCTGTTATTGGGAAAAGGGCAAGAAAAATACCCACTATATTCAGAACTCAAAAAAGACAAAGTAGAACTTACATAAAGAAAGAAAACATCCTTTGAAAAAGCATAATATACAAATTTTTGAATTTTTTAGTTGTGATAATAAGGATCACTTTGTTCACGGTTACGTCGAGTCCAAAAAGGTACAATCTTATTGTATTGTTCTATTTTTCTAAGTAAATCACATCATTTATGGATTGTACGAGACAACCAACCATGTAGTAAAAGATAAAAAGGCCTTTGTGGAATAAATCTCATATAGAAATGATGGATTTATATAAGAGACAACTCAAGGGTCATTGTATAAGAAATTGAAACTTGTAAATTAGATATGCATAGTGCTCGATCCATAATCCTGAATATTGTTTGCTTTAAAGATTTGACATAATCTCTCTATTAGTATTTATTAGTCTTTATTTTGATGTACATTTCTACAATGGTGGTATCTATTTATATCTTGGAACCATTTATTATAGTCATGTTTTTATGTTGAATGGTTTTTATTACTTTAGATGTTGTTCAATTAAATAAAAACACAACTTATTCCCTGTTTAATCATCTAGAAAGTCTAGTAACGATGCAAATTTGGGAGATACTAGACTATGTCACATTGTTCAAAATTGAACAATTCGATTACCTAAAGAAGGCCTCTTAGGTGATTTACATCATATAAATTTACGTATTTATGAAGATTATCTAACAGGTAAAATGGCAAAAAAATTATTTGAAAAGGGAACAAGAGCACCATATCTATTATAAGTAATTTATTATGACATCTATAATCTAATGGATATAAGGGCATGAGGTGGGGTTATATATTTTATCACTTTTATAAATGATTGTACTTGGTATAATCACATCTATTTGATTCCTCACAAATTGAAAGCATTAAATTGCTTCATAAAGTATATCAATTTAGTGGATAATCAATTAGAAAATAAAATAAAAATATTAAGAACTGATCAAAGACAAGAATGTTTATCTAATAAGTTCACGATGTTGTATGATGAAAAACGAATAGAGAGACAGTTAGCTATTCCTCGAACCTCTTAACAAAATGCATTATGAAAAGATGTAATAAAACACTACTAGAAATGACTATGTCCATAATGTCACTAGTAAATTTATCAATCACCTATTGAGGTAATATCTTACTTGTAATCACTTATGTACGTAATTGATTATTTATAAAATCAGTTTCAAACAATTCATATAAGTTATAGATAGGCAGAAAACCTAACATGGAATATCTAAGACTAAAGGGGTGTATTGCTTACGTTTATGATCTCTTTCACAAATATGAAAAACAAGGCCCAAAAAGGAAGAAGAGTATCTTTATTAGGTACTTTGAAGAATTAGAAAGATATTTTTCCATAGTTAAATGAGTTAATGAAGATGTAACTGAATTTGAATTATGGGATGTCACTTTTTTAGAAAATGACTATCCAAAGTAGGGTGAAACAAGAAAATACTTATTTCTATATAAGATTCTTAATTATAATGATTCGATTATGAGGAATCATAAGGAGAGACTTTATTTAAGTGGGAGTAATCTGGAACTTGAAGAAATACCTCAAGGATAGGTAAAGTTACAACCCATTGAAAGTTTACCTATCGTATTTTATCTGAGTAGGAGTAATCAAAACATTCATCAATTTGTTTCTTATAAACCATATTTAAATTGAAGTAATTATTGTATGATTCTTTGATGTTGTTTTGAAATAAAAATGAAAATTACATGATTATCCCATAAGAAAATGATGAGCCAAGAAATATACATGAGGCTTTTACTGGTCTTGCTAAAGATGAATGGATGAAAGCAATGAAAAAAGAATGACTTCTTTAAACTCAAATCAAGTATAAGACTTGGTTGATCTTCTTAATGGAAAAAAAGATATTAGGAACAAATAGGTTAAAAAAATAAAATGATGATGGCAGTATCAAAAGATAAAAGGCATGCCTCATAGCAAGAAGGATATACACAATAAGAAGAAATTGATTACAACGAGAAATTTTCACCTCTTATGAGGTTTGCTTCAAATTATCTAATATTGGTTATAATGTCCATTTTGGATCATAAATTATATCAAATGGATGGTAAGAATGTGTTTCTAAATTCAGAATTAGAAGGAGAAATATTTATGGAACAACTTGCAAGTTTTATAAAGACAAGCCAATAATATAAACTGTGTCAATTATTAAAATTGAATTATGGTTTGAAGCAGTCTTTAAGGCAATGGTACATTAGTTATCATAATGTAATCATTTCATATGCTTAATGAAGATCACTATGTATATACTAAAAGTTCAAAAGATAAATTTGTGATTTTGTCCTTATGTGTGGATGACATTTTGATTGAATGTAATGACTATGAGTTTGTCAAGCAAATTAAAAATTTGTTGTCATTCAAATTTGAGATGAAAGATATGGGTTAACTATATATATTCTTGGAGTTAACATTTTAAGAGACCATTTAAAAATATTATTGTCACTTTCCTTAACTAACTTATATTCAAAAGATTTTATAACGATTTCATATGCAATATTGCAAACTAATTGATAATCCTCTGGTAAAAACAAAGGTCTCAACAAAATGTTTTGCCCATCTACATTACAAGAAAGGAAATAAATAAATAAAGTTTTTTATTTTAGTGCAATTAGAAGTCTCATGTATGTTATAATGTGTACAAGGCTAAATATTTGTTATGTTGTTAAAATGGTAAGTAGATATAAGTCAAATCCAAGATATGCACATTAGAAAACAATAAACATAATATTGAGATATATAAAAGGTATGTTAGAAAAATAAAAGATTGGTCATTTCACACAGGAAATCACCTATAGTATTTGATATAATTAGAGATAAAGCAGGTTTTAAAGTTTTTTTTTTATCAAGATGATAATTGAGAGAAAGATTAAGAAACTTAAACTACAAATATCGAGTTAGATGATAGGTCAAGAGGAAATTGTTTTAGAGTGATCATATGGTCACCATATTTGTCTGAAGTTGCTAGATGAGAATTTAGAATGACGAATTTAATGGTAGACAAGTGAATTTAGGGTAAACATTAAATATGTTTGAACAAACATCTGTATGGTATTGCATTTATAAAAGAGATATGTTTTAAATGAATAGGAGTTAATATCATAACATATGACTCTTACCATGTGTGTAAAAATGATTATAAAAAGAATATTCAACTTAAACCATATAAGACCTTAGAGGTTAAATGAGCCTCCTAGTATACCCTTAGGACTCTTGTCTACTTCTTAAGAACTAAATTTAAGGTTTGCTACTATAAAATGTCACTAGAATATTATGTTTCAAGTCTACCTAACTACTAAGTTAGTTGATTCTTTTGAAAATCGTATCTTATTTTTTAAATTATCATATATAAGATATGATCTTCAAGAATTAAACTAATCTCTTTTATTTTGAAATTAAGTAAGAAGGATTATGCATTGAAGATTGAGTTTAACCTATAAAAAGAAAAAAAATTATGTAAGTGATTTGTTATCAATTATGCATATAAATGATGCTCATGTAATTCGGTATATTTTAAAAAAATCAAATAAGAAGATAAAAATGAAATTTGAATTTCATACTAAATATAAAATTATCAAAATGATGTAATTTGAGATAAAAGGTATAATTGATATTATGAAAATTTTATAGAAGGTATGAAATTCATAAAATTATGAATATATATTAATTCACCCTTAGTTTAGAAAGACATTCAAATTTCATAACGAGCATTAATTTATAAGACATACATAAATTTTAATATTTAGGAATTTCTCAAAACAATAAATTGTTTATAGGTAGCTTAACTCTAGTTCAATAAAGCTTATATGGTATGATAGATTCTTTCATCTTATAAGAAAAAAAGGTAAACAACAAACAATTTTCCTTTCATTGTAGAAATTTCAAATTTAAACTCCTAATTTCTTTTTCAATGTAAATAAACAATAAGCCTTAAATTAAATTTTATTTTAAATTGTAATGACATTTTAATTTGATTATCAATTGTAAAATTGTTTACTATTTTAATTTTAATGTAAACAACAATCTAAAATGATTGTTTTGATTAGCTTTTGATTGGGTGGTTTGGTTGTGTTTAAGTTTTAATTATTAACCCTCAATAATCTGCAAGCGCATAGTTCGTTAGCATAGTACCAAAGGTGTCGATCCCACGAGGAGGGAACTAATCTAATCCTAAAATCTAAGGCCAGAACAAATAACAGAAATTCAAGATGCAATGAAATTAATACGATAATTTAATTCAATCAATCAAATTAAGAATCAAACACAAAAATACTAATTACTAAGCAATTTGTAACACACCCAAGAATCAACAGAAAGAAATTATCAATTGAGAAAGGGAATTTTACCTATCCTTAATGCTAACCTAAGTGATTATGAATTATTGGATTGTTAGTTCTAAACCATCTTATGGTTCATTACTCTATCTCGAGTTATAACCATTGACTCTAAATCATAAACCTTAATTAGAGTATGGAGGTTGCAATCTCTCAATTCACAACCTATGCAATACTCTAATTAGTTTTGAAGTTATCTAATAAACTATTAGAATCCTATGCAAGATCTCTCTTTATACAAATTACTGATCTGATTTAATTCTAATTTCTATCAAATCACCTAACCCTCATTAGTCCAATTTAATTGTTTTTCATTCGATTCACCCTCTCAGTTTATTATTGAATTATGCAATCACAGAATCAAACCATAACAATATCCAATAAACATATAAGCAATCAGATTTTCATTAATTTAAGAATAAAATTCTGAAGGTGAGTTTAGAACGTCCTCGACATTCTAGGTCCTATTATAAATTGTTCAATCCAATTATATACAATGATAAAACTGAAAATAACAGGAAATACAATCTAAATGGATGACGAGAGACAACGATGTCGGGAAACCTCCTGATCCAGGAAGTACTTCGACTCAGTTTCTTCTCCTCTTCTCTCTTCCTTCTCTTCCTCTATCAATCGATGATTTCTCTCTAGGGTTTCTCAAGGTGGCTGATGCAAAAGATCCTCCTCTGCCTCTCTTTTGTTCTTAAAATATCCTCTTATGTTTTGAGCAACCCTAGGGTTTTTCTGAGGCCCAAAAAGTCCAAAAAATCATCAAAACTTGACGTTCTTAAGTGTCTACATGTCTGCCCGACGCAGGCCACGATCATGGGCCACATTCAAGCCTTCTGTCACAATTGTGGCATGCAAGTCATGATCTTGGGTTGTTCCTTGCGCTTTTGTCACGATCATGGCCTGAACCCTGGTGCTTTTATCATGACAGTGGCCTGACATGCCATGATTGTGGGCCGTTGTTTCAACCTGAATGTCTCTGAAACTCCTTCATTCTTTGATGTTGACCTTGAAATACGAGCAAGCACATCAAGGTACCTCAAAAAATAATATTTAAGCTCAAAAACTTGTTTTAACCCATAAAACACTTAAATCATAAATAATTAACAAACTAACATAATTCTAACCTATACACATACTAAATGATTAAATTAATAGCTAAACACATATTAAACTATGCCCTAAAATTTGATGCAATTTATACTTATCAACATCCCCACACTTGATCGTTTGCTTGTCCTCAAGTAAACAAAACAACAAACACACAAAATCACACATCATACAATGCAATAATGAGACAATGACTTCAACTTCATGAAACAAAATTAACTTTAAACACAATCATTGAAGTTATTCCAAATCATTAACGTGCAAAATCTGCATTGAGGAGCTTTGGACTAAACATATATATTAATCAAGACCCAAATG
Source organism: Erythroxylum rufum (assembly GCA_027478365.1). Classification (NCBI taxonomy): domain Eukaryota; kingdom Viridiplantae; phylum Streptophyta; class Magnoliopsida; order Malpighiales; family Erythroxylaceae; genus Erythroxylum; species Erythroxylum rufum. Next base: position 32,081,033 of record JANIHZ010000009.1, on the reverse strand, counting down.
TCAAGTTATTCACCCTTTTTAATTGTACACATATATTAATAATTATTTGATCATTCAAACTCTGTAACTACTCCTAAGTATGTTTTCATGAAAATTCAAGCTATTTATAAGTTCGATAGGTTTTTATTATAAAACATTTTTTTATTTACTTTTTTTGTAGACATAGACCTAGTCTTTTACACGGAGGCAAATATTGGTGATTAATGTCGATCCGATTACTCGATTAAGTCATATTTTTATTAAGTTAATGCATTATAGCCTTGTGATGCGAAGGCAAACATTTGTGAGGCGTGTCAATCTGGTTACTCGGCTACATCACTTTTTCAACTGGCTACTAGCTCTTTTCATAACCCGAAGGCTAGCGAAATAGTTATTTATTTAAAAAATTAGCAAACATTTTTTTATGCCTACCTTATTGCTTTAGCTACTCGTTTCCATAAAAAAAATACTAGCAAAGCTACTTAGTGGAAAGACCTAAAATTATGAATGAATGTGACAATTTATATGATGATAAACTAACACTAAATTCTAATTAACTTGCATCTTTAGCCAAAACACCCAGGTTACTAATTTCGCGAGCTAATGACTCTTCACAACCTAATAGATTATGTTCAAAATTAAATTGATTTCAATTCATCTAAGTCATCGACACATTCACACAATTCACAATATGCAACCTAACAAACTATCATACAATATGCAAAATTTACACTTAAAAGCAAAACACATTGTTGGACCCCGACCATTTTCTTATAAGTTAGAACTATTGATAGACAAGAGTAAAGTAGTGAATGAGAAATATAGATAGATTCATGTTTTGTTTTGGTGTTTTTGGTGGATAAGAGATTTTGAAATGGAAAGAATTAAGGTGAAAGTTATAAGTAAAATGAAAGTAAAAATGAAGTTGAATTTGTGTAGTAAGTTGATGAATGATGTGTATATATATGTATGTTCTGTTATTGGCGTTTATGATTAATCATGGACTATAATTTCTTTACGGATGATATTGATTTGAAATTTAGTTGAGAATGAGGAATAAATGAAGTAGAAAAGGTGATCTTGGTAAGAGTTGTGTTAAGGAAAGATTTTGAAACAAATGGGTGGTTGATCTGGAAAATGTTCACTGAGTATGCTTCAGTATTTTAGCCACAACTTTTTTTTTCTAGTTATCCGAACGAGATTATTCTTGATTTAGATTAAACTAGAAACATACGGCTACATTTTTATGAAGACATCAAATTTAAATTCTATCTTTAAGAATATAAAAATTTGTCATGAAGTTAAGAACTGGGTGCAGTACATTGGTGGATGAATGTAAGTTCGTATTCTAACTTCAGGGGAAAATCTGGATTGATTTAGATAGATTTTGGCAAAGTTTCCTTTTTGAGAGTTATAGATCTTTCTTTATCTTTCCAACAGTATATAGTATGAAATTTTTGGACATCTGAGTCAAAAGTTATGGTCCTTATAAAGGATGATATTCAAGAGCCAAGTTGTATCGTCTGTAAAACGTGTAGTCGGTAAAATGTTTAGTCTGTAAAACGTTTGGTATGTAAAACGTTTGGTCAGTAAAACATTTAGTCTGTAAAAAGTTTGGTTTGTAAAACGTTTGGTCTGTAAAAAGTTTGGTCTATAAAACGTTTAGTCTGTAAAACGTTTAGTCTGTAAAATGTTTGGTCTGTAAAACGTTTGGTCTGTAAAATGTTTGGTCTATAAAACGTTTGGTCTGTAAAACGTTTGGTATGTAAAATGTTTGGTCTGTAAAACGTTTGGTCTATAAAACATTTGGTCTATGATGACATCATATGGTCTGTGATGACGTCATATAGTTTGTAAAGTTGTATGGTCTGTGATGATGTCATATGGTCTGTGATGACGTCATATGGTCTGTAAAGTTGTATCTTCTGTGTTTTGTTTCTTCTGTGTTTTGCTTCTTCTGCTTTTCCGTCTGGTTTGATCTGGCCTATCTTTTGGTCCATTTTCGACCCTTTAGACGATAGAATCTATCTTCAAAGTCTTCATGAAAGTTGTAGATCTTGAAGTCCTCTTTCAAACCATCCAAAGAACACTTAATCCGATACCTGTAGGGAAAGTTATGGCAATTTTCAAAATCATGTATCGTCTGATGACGTCACTTTGTCTATAAATGATATCATATCGTCTGTTCCTATTTTTGACCTGTAGATGATCGATTTTGTCTTTGAGGTCTTCATAAAAGTTTTATATCTTGAAGTCTTCTTTTAAACCATCTAATAATGATCTTGATCTGGCATCGCTATTGAAAGTTATGCCAATTGTCCCAAGACAGGTTCAATATGATTGAGGGCCAAATCTTGCTTGATTCTTCTGGCCATAACTTTGTTATCCGACCTCTAAATGAAGTGATTCTTGAACCCATAGATTCTTAACATAGTTTTCTGTCCAAACATAGAATTTGCTACCATTTGGTATTGATTCAAAAAAGGATTGATTGAATCAAAATAAGGGTATTGATTGGAAGAGTATGAATTGGATGTTTTACTAATCATACTTCTGTATTTTGATGATTTTTGGATCGGTGGAACTCCGAATAAGATGATTCTCATTTCAAAATAAACTAGAGATAGGAGCTACAAATAGTATGAAGAAATCAAAATCTAAGTCAGTTCCTAAGACTTTTAATTTCTGGATAGAAGTTAGGTATAGTGTAATGTTTCAATCTAATAACAGTCTGAGAATGTTTGGGACAATACTTTCAGATTTCTGACCCAAATTGAATGATTTTGGGTGTCATTAGAAACTTAAGACAATGAGTAACATTTTTCTAGAAGAAAGTGTTATGTTAGGTATATTAAAAATCCTATTGAGTGAGATTTTAATGATTATGCTTTGAGGGATTTTCAATGGTAAGAGGCGTGCGTTTAAAATGCAACAAAACCTTGAGGTCTCGAGTTCGAGCACCAAAGAGGACAATACTGATTAAGGTTGTGATCGAGTGCAAACTTGGGGTATGCAGGGCCCAGTTCACCCCGGTACGTAAAACACGGATCCAACATGAGGGTCTTGCATAGCCGTGAACATATGGGAGTCTATGAAGGAGCTCCATGCCACTAGTAGGCAGGCATGAGAAGCCTTTTTGTCAAAGTGCACTTGACTTAACTTAGGGGACTACCACAAACCCACATAACATATATTTCATGACTTGCAAAACTTATTGCCCAACAAGGCACATTTCGGAAGCTTGTTTTCTTGAGCTTGACACCTTTTCAAAATCATTTTCATAATTCAAACAAAATTACATGTACAAATATGTAGCACATTTTCAAAGCATTCCAAGAACAATAAATGCACATTTTTGAAGTAGTTGAAACTCATTTATTTCTATTACTTGAAAGAAACTTTAATGGCTTATTAATTAATTATAAAAGTGAAACCCACCTTGAATTCCTTGTTTAAAAACTTGGTCAAAGGTACCTCTCCACTTGCTCCTCTTGTCTGTCTTGATTCCCTTTTCATAGAAAAAAATCCCAAGTTCAAAAGGGTTGCACAATTGAAGATCCATAAAGTACATTTACTAAGATTTGCTCCTAGAGTATCCAAACCCATGCATTCACTCAGTTCTTGAACCAAAACTCCATCCAAAGTTCCAAGGCATTAAAAATGTTGTTACCTTAAATCTTCACCAAATGAAGAGATGTTTGGTTCAAAAGTAAACTTTTGTCTTGCTCTACCTTTTTCCCTTCTTGCATAACCTCAAGATCTCTCTAGAAGGTTTAGAAAAGATGAAACCTTAGCTCAACTCTCTTTTTCCTCTCAACCACCGAAACCTCTCTTCTTTTTTTCTCTCTTTTCTCGTGCTTCTCTCTTCTCTCTTTCTTCAACCACGTTTTTGGCTTCTTAAATGCAAGCCAACAATTTTCTCTTCCCATTTTTCCCCTCCTTCAAGGCTTTAAGGTTTCTAAACTTATGTGACTTGCCAAATTTGCCTTTACACACTCTTTCTACTTTAATACTTCAATTCCCTTAACTTATGTCATATAATCTTACCATACTAATATGCTAATAACCCAAATATTAATCCCTCAAAACCTCAACATTAACTTAAAACATGCCTAATAATACTAATAAAAATTCGGGGGCCAACAACATGACTTTTACAAAGCTTTTGATATTTAACGTGATGCTTTAAAATAGGTATTTGAGTTGTGTAATGCAAGATAAGAGGTTGATATCCTACTTAAGCGAAAACTTCAATAGTGTATCCTTGAACTACCTAAACTATGATAAAGAGATATATGCATTGTTGAGAAGCATCGAAGACATGGAAATATTACCTATACCTTAAGAAATTTATGATATATACTAACTATAGTTCATTAAAATGCCTCAAGGGGCAAGGTAAGTTACACAAACGTCATGCTATGTGAGCAAAATTTTTTAAAACATTTTCATATTTTATTAAGTATAAATAATGTAAGGAGAATGTCATGGTTAATTCCTTACTCAGTGGTATATTCTGCTCGCTTACGTTAGTGTGAGTGTTTAGGATTTAAATATACGAATGGTTTATATACTAATGGTAAAAACTTTGGTAATGTTTACATAACATGTGAAAATGAGTGTTTGAATCACATTTTGAAAAATTTTGTAGGTATGATGGTTTTATATAGCATGTGAAAAATGAGTTTGAAAACTTTTATAGGTATGATGGTTATCTATTTCATGAAAATAAATCATGTATGCATGTGTGTTCTATATATGAATTATTTGTGTGAGGCATATGGCGGAGGTTTGATGGACTTTGGTGTTAAAAAGATCTTATATATGTCAAGAGAATATTTTATTAACCTAAAATGAGACATAATGTAGAATGGGTGTATGGTAAGTGCATCACTTGTAAGAAGGCTAAATCTAGGACTTTATCATATAGGTTGTATACGCCTTTACCTATGCCTATAAAACTATATGTGGATAGTTACCAAGGTTAAAGGTTGTAGTTGATAAGTTCTCTAAAATGCTACATTTTATTCCTTGTGATAAATTTGATGACACGAACAATGTTGATGATTTATTCTTTAAAAAAGTAGTGTGAGATATAGAAATCCTATGAGTATAGTGAATAACTAAAATAAAAAATTCCTTATCAATTTTTATAGAGTTTTACAGGACAAATTAGGAACAAAGTTACTTTTTTTGCTGCTAGTCATCCCCAAACTGATGGTTAAAATAAAATAGTAAATATGACTTCAACTATTTTACTTAGTTTTATCACTCAACAGAACTTTAAAAATTGGGAAGAATGCTTACCATTTATTAAACTTACATATCGTAAAAGTGTGCATTTATCTCCTAATTACTCACTATTTGAAATTGTTTATGGTTTAAATCCATTAACACCTTTGGATGTATTACCTTTACCTCTTAAAGAAAGAGCAAGTTTAAATGGAGCAGAGAGGGATGAGATAATGAGATAACTCCAAGAACATATAAAGCAACAGATTGAAAAGAAGATTGAGCATTATACAACCAAATCTAACAAGGGTAAAAGATGGGTCAACATTTCAAATCCTAGCTCTAATGCTTCCATTCCATAACTAATCTTGAGAAATTTCAACTAACCAATTTTCTTTCATGAATTTGAAGGGATTTCAATTAGCCAAAAGATTAATTATGCTAAACTTTGCTACTGTATATCACATACAAGTCTTTCTAATTATGAGAGTCACTAGTTCATATGAAAAAGTAACAAACAGGTAGAGTTTTCCTTAGAAGAAAAAATAACAAAGCAATGGTTATCCATTAAAAATATGACTAAAAGGATTTCTCTTATTCTAAGTCATTTTTAGTATACCCCCTTATTTTGATCAATCCCTTATTTAAGTTTACCTTCAGCTGTTTAGATTTGGAAATCACTATTTAGACTTAACAAGTATTTATTGAGGCTCATAAGTATAAACAAATGATGACTCGAGGATTAAATAAATAAGGTGATTTTTTTAGTCTTTCTAAGTGCATAATGAAGTTGGAAGCTATAAAAGAGAACCTTAAACGATTAAATTGATCTTTGATGAGCAATATCGATAAACCAATTTTTAGAACTAGAATAATTCTAAATATTGCTCAGGGTAAGCTTGTAAATAGACTAGAGGATAACCAACTCAAATTATTATAAGAGTAGGCTTTGAAAATTTATATTGAAACTCTTCATGCCCAAAATTGACTTCTAAAACAAAAATCTAGAATTTCTTATCTCACAAGGACAATAACACAAAGTTCTTCCATAATACTATGCTTATCAGTAGAAATATTAATAAAATCTTCTGAATCTCCCACATTTTAGGGACTATCTTCATTTGTAAAACTTCAATCCCCAACTTGAAACTCAATTGTTTTATCACTCATCTTATCTCTTAGGAGCACTTAGACTATTTAACCAAGCCTTGCTTTGTATTAGACATTGAGGAAGCTCTATCGAATCTAGATGCCAATAAAACCTTGGGCCTTAATGGCCTAAATGTTTATTTCTTTCAAAAAAAACCAAACATTTTTTAAGAGAAATAATCACATAGATATTTTAGAATATTTCTGTAAAGGGAAAATGCTTCATCAAATCAATAAGACTTTCATAATTTTGATCCCTAAAGCGCTACATCTGACTATCCTGAAAGATTTCAAGCTTATATCTTGTAATAATGCTATTTACAAGATCATTTCTAAAATTTAAGCTAATAAACTAGTGGTGCTAAAGACAAAAATTAATCTTTCTTAAGGAGCATTCATTTAAGGTTACTGCATATGATACAATATATTGTTGGGTTAGGAAATTTTCAAAAACTACCACAAGTTAACTAACATCAAAAGTTGCATCTCAAAGATCAATTTTCATAATTCTTTTCACTTAATTGATTGGAACTTTCTTATAAGCACCCTGGAAGCTTTTGGATTTCCTACCCTCTTCATCAAATGGTTGTAACAATTTGTTACTACAATGTCTTATAGCATCTTGATTAATGGTAAGGCAATCCAAATTTTTAAAGGAGCTAAAGGGTTATGACAAGAAAACCCACTTTACCCTTATCTTTTTTCCCGTTACATTGAAGTTTTTACATGCATGATTACCACTAACATAAACAATAATAACATATTCAAATATGACTATAAAGTTAACCAATTTAAGTTGTTCAACCTTGTATTTATGGATGGTATTTTACTCTTAAAAACAAAGATAATATTAATTATATCAAGAGTATCTTAAATGCCTTGCAAGAATTTAACGACTTACTTGGGCAAGCAATTAATCTTGACAAAATCTTTATGTATCAGCAGGCAACACATTAAAGCCTATACAACTTAAACAACTTATAAGCTTTAAGCTTTAAGCTCAAAGAGCTACTTTTAAATTAACTTAGGATTCTTATCATTATTGTCAGACTATCTTTCATTAGTTTTTTACTTCTTCTTTTTTTTTTTAATCTAGTGCAATAAAGAATTGACCAAAAGAATAATAGAAGCATGCCCTTTATGTGGATACAATAATTGATCTCCTTAATATCAAGCATCATATCCTCTAAAGTTCCCACCTCTTCCTCTGATCAAACATAAACAAATTGATAGAATGGCTACTCAAAAACTACTTATAGATAAGAGATAAAAGAGATGTTACAAAGGCCAAGAAAAAATGGAGTGAATTGTGTTTATAAAAAGAAAAAGGAGGATTATGGTTCCTCTTAATAAGGAGGAAGAACGAGATGTTAATAACTAATCGAATTTTGAAAATTTTCTTAAATCATGAATCATAATGGGTGCAATAGAAACACTCTCAATTCTTACAAGGAAAAATTATTTAGATTGTCAAATGTAATGCTCAAACTTTTTGGACGCTTAAACAAATTCTAAAGTTAACAGAAAAGATTAGGAGTAAATTGAAGGTTATCATTAGAAATGAAAGAGGGACATGATTTTGGTATGATAATTGACATTTATTGGGACCTCTTCATATGAACTCAAATATCTTATTTATCTTTAAAGGTTTACCAAGTCATGCTAAAAAGAAATGTATGATTTACTATAATGCATAAAAGTAGTCTCTTGAGCAGTCTAGAGCATTTTCCATCATTAGTGATAACCTCCCTATATATCGGACTCCTCCTGAGAAGACCCCATAATCTAACTAAAGCATAAGTCCCTTAAATACAAAAATAATTCATGTTTAAAGATTTATATAGGTAACCAATAGACAATCTATTGAAAAACTTAGTTTAATTCTCTAATGTTATCTTTAAAACTTGTTTTATTCTATCTTTTGTCTTTAAAAAAGTTATGGACAAGGGATAAAATTCCCTTTATTGCTTTAGTAGGAGTGGAATTTATGCTCTACACTTTAGAAGCAAAATCCCATAACTACATATTCTTTAATTATCAGTTCTTATCATTAATCTGGAACATCCTTCTTATCTATAACTCACAGTGCAATGTGGTACAATAGTAAAACATAATGGATTGGACTAATAAGATCACATTTATTGATAAAAAAGGATGTAGCCTTATTCAAGATGAACTTTAGCAACATTACTTGTATTGTATGAAATGAAAGAATGCAAGAATTTGTAAGAACTAAAAGTGAATTACTACTAACCTTTGCCATCAATTGTATCATTGGAGGATCAACACCTAATTTCGGTCCAGATATGACTTTCAACTAGAATATATAAACGTTAGGTTAATTACATTGGATTTTTTGGTTTGACCTTTTTCTAATTTCAATTATTATATTTTAAAAATTATTTAACTTCCTAATATGTTGTTTAGCTATCATACATGTCCTTTCATCATATTATATAAGATTTTTTTTTTGTCTATTTATAGTTTAAAAATAATGGTTGTAGTAAAACTTAAGAATTTTAATATTGTGTCATTTTGAGTGAAAAAAAAGACAAAAAAATAGCAGAACATAACGGGGGTGGTTATATAATAGTTAAAAAAATAAGGTAAATCATAAAAAATCTTAATCTTAATTTAATTACGAAAAAACTCATAATTAGCTTCACAATTAATAATGGTAATGTGGTTTGATACATGGCTGTTATATGACCTATTAATACAAAATCAAATTAAATATTAAAATTAGAAAAACAAAAAACAAATAAAGAAATATTAAGAAAAAAAGGGAGGAGCATACATGAGAACATGAAAACGAAGGTTGTTGGTGATGAGGCTTTAACATTTAAATGTCTTACTATCCCAAAAACTTCCATTTCCACCAATCCTCATCACTCAGATCAATGGTGCTAGACTAGTACTCTCATACTTCGTAATTAGTGTCCCCAACTTTTTCTCCAGCTTCACCAATCTTCTCGCCTTTCCTAGGAGCTACCTTAATTAATAACTTAGAGCCCTGATCAGTTCGGGTCATGAATGTACTAATACAAATAATGAAAAGCGAGAAAAAAATAAACTCAATGCATTTCTAACGAAGTGATGATAAGAAAAAGAAGCACAAAGTTATGGGTTTTGTTAGAATCTAAGCGTCCGTTTGGTTGAGTTTTTGTTAGTAGAGCTTTTATTAGTAGAGCTTTTGTCAGTAGAGCTTTTCTCATAAGAGTTTTTTTTAAAAGCCAGTTGACTGTTTGGCTGTCAATTAAAAAAACAGCTTTTTTAAAAGAGCTTCATACAATATAGACTGTTTGGCAACATAAAAAGCAAAAACACTTTTATTTTAAAGTAAATTAAACATATCATTCATAAATATATTTGTT